>APFE030631030.1:73678-99187 GCA_000404065.3 Pinus taeda | reverse complement strand
TTTTAATTCACAATTTAATTCAAGGACAAATTAAATTGGAATATTCTTGTTGCCATATTTCAACACTCCCTCTCAATAAGAAAGGGATTATCTGCCACACCAATCCTGTCTCTATGGAACTCGAATTTACACTTTGACAATGCCTTTGTCAAAATGTCAGCATCTTGCTCCTCTGTCGACATATACTACAGCAACATGATCCTCCTTGCTACACAGTCTCTGAGATGATACCGGATGTCTATGTGCTTAGACCTATCATGAAATACTGGATTCTCAAAGAGTTTGATACAACTTTGATTATCACAATATATCACAGTTGGATCCATCCTCTGATCAAACAAACCAACTAGGATTTTCCACATCTAGATGCCCTCACATGTTGCCTGACTTGCAGCCATGTATTCTGCCTCTACCGAGCTAAGTGCAACTGACCTCTGTTTCCTGTTGTACCAAGAAACTACCGCTGACCCAAGGTTGAAAATCCCTCCTGATGTGCTCTTCTGATTTGATGGACTCCCTGCCCAATCTGCATCAGTGAAGCCCTGTAGCTTTACTCCCTCTATCCGTCTGTACCATAATCCATACTGAGATGTGCCTCTTAGGTATCTCAATACATGCTTTGCCGCCTTCCAAAACATCTTGGTAGGTTGAACCATCACTTGACTCAGCTGGTTCACCGCATAGCACAAATTTGGTTGCGTGTTCACTAAGTACATCAGTGAACCCACAAGCTGCCTGTACATAGTAGCCTCTACCACTTCTCTTGAAGTAGCAACCTCCTTCCTCTAGTTACCTGCTAGAGGAGTCTGCATGGGCTTGCACTTCTCCATGTGGAATCTCCTGAGTATCTCATTGGCATACTTGCCCTAAGACATAAACAACTCCCCATCCTTCTGCCACACTTCCATGCCAAGGAAGTAATCCATGAGACCCGTTTTTGGGTTGTGTTATATTATTTCCACGACTAGCCCAGGTAGTTAATTGAGGGGTTAGAAGGGGGGTGGAGCCCCCCCTTCATTGCGTCGATTGCGTAGCAAGGGGAGTCACATGGGGTTTGAGGGGTGCAAGTAACCCCACTCTATGGGGTCCGTGGCAGCGCCCCAGAAAATTTTGGTTTTGGACCGTATATTAGGTTGGGCGGACCAACCTATGGTTTTGTGCATGTTTTTCACACATGGTTTTGGACGCGATGTTTTTCGGTCCATGGTATTGGATGCTTCGGCATGTATAAATATGTATTGTAACATTGAAAGGAACATAATGAAAAATCAAGTTGGTACTCCCGATTTAGGGATTCGGGGGAAAAGCTCTGTGTATATGTGTTTTATGTGTTATGCTCTCGCATTGTTTATTTTTTGTGTTTTAGAATTCATATGCAGGTAATTTCTGTATGGGGTCAAACCTACATTTGGTATTAGAGATGTCTTAGCTTCAAGGGGACGCCTTTGTTGCTGAGGGGTTTCGCTCGGGCCTGTGGTAGACCCTGTTCAGTGGGAGATCTGCGAGATCGATTCTGGTGGTGAAAGAAGATAGCGAGCAGTGGAAAGATAGAGATCGATAAATTTAATGGTCAGAGTTTTGAGTTGTGGAAACTCAAGATGGAGGATTTGTTGGTGGATAAAGATCAATGGATTGTGGTAGATCTGAGTAGTAAACCAACGAGAGTGTCCGATGAAGAATGGAGGAACTTGGATCGGAAGGCAAAGAGCACAATATGATTGTGTGTCTCAGATTTAGTATTGTTGAATGTATCAGAGGAAGCTACGACGAAGGCTTTGTGGGACAAATTAGGGACTTTGTACTAATCTAAGTCTCTGGTGAATAAATTTTTCCTGCGAAAAATGATGTATAACCTGAGGACGAAAGATGGAGACTCAGTGATAGAGCATCTGAATGCATTTAATACTGTGGTAAGTCAGTTATCATCTGTTGATATTAAAATTTCAGATGAAGATAAGTGCATCAGTTTGGTGTGTTCTCTACTAGATTCGTGGGATAGTCTGGTTATTGCAATAGGTCGCAATGCAGTTGCCTTGCAGTTTGATGAAATAGTCTTATCCTTACTGACGGAGGAGATGACATGGAAAAACATGGAGAGGCAGAATGGTGATGCCTTGTCTGTACAAGGACGGTCCTAGAACAAAAACAAAAATAAGTCATCGAGTGGGAGACCTAAATCTAGAGGGAGATCTAAATCTCCAGGAAAACTTGTAAAGGTGGTTTGTTGGAAATGCGAAAAGGAAGGGAACTACAAAAGGGACTGTAATCTAAAGCTCCTAACAAAGGAAAGCGATTTGATGATGCTCCTTCTGCAGAGGCAAAAACCACCTCAGATGAAGGTGGGGATGTCTACTTGGATTCTTCAAGTACACATGTAGATCATGAGCCATGGTTGATTAACTCAGGTGCATCCTTTCACTTCACTCCCCATAGAGAGTGGTTCTGCGAGTATGAGAAATATGATGGTGGTGATGTCTTCTTGGGGGATGATAGGAAGGCTAGAATCATTGGTCACGGAAAAGTAAAGTTGAAGTTGCAAGGTGGAAGGGTTAGAACACTTCCAGGTGTTCTGCATATTCCTGCATTAGCCAGAAATCTGATTTCTGTAAGCAAGCTAGATGATGCAGGTGTAAAAACAGTGTTCGAGAAGGATATATGCTAGATGGTTCGGGGAGCACTGGTATTGATGCTGGGAGTTTGGATTGGAACTCTGTACAAGCTGCAAGGTAGCATTGTTGTTGATGGGTGCAACTGTTATGTGGTTCTTGAAAGAGGAGCAGAAAATCTAGTGGTCTCTGGAGAGAAGACCATGTTGTGGCATCAAAGGCTTGGACATATTGGAGAGAAGTGCCTTCGAATACTTCATGGTAAAGGTATGGTAGAATTTATGAGTAATGGCTCTCTGGATTTTGATTTCTGTGAAAATTGTGTATATGGGAAGTAGAATCGAGTGAGTTTTCCCTCTGGTGGTAAGAGGGCGAAACAGATATTAGAACTTGTGCACAGTGATGTGTTTGAACCTGAGAAGGTTTCATCACTGGGTAAGTCTGTGTACTATGTATCATTTATATATGACTTCTCAAGGAATACATGGATATATTTCCTTAAGGATAAATCTTAAGTCTTTAACAGGTTTAAAGAATTTAAGGCTCTGGTGGAAATCCATACAGAGAAGAAGATAAAGGTGTTGAGGACAAATAACGGTGGAGAGTTTTGCAGTGAGGAATTTGAAGAATTTTGTAAGAAGTGCGGTATAGCACGGCAGAAGACTACTCCATACACACCTGAGCAAAATGGAGTTGCAAAAAGAATGAACAAGACGTTGATGGAAAGGGCAAGAAGCATGCTAAGTCGCGTCAGGTTAGGACAAGAATTATGGGCAGAGGTGGTGGAGACAACATGTTACCTGGTAAACATATCACCTTCATCAACGTTGGAGGATAAGACTCCACAAGAGGTATGGACTGTGTTGTGGCTAGCAACAACCCCCCTTCTTATTTAGTTTTATCACTAATACTAAATAAGAGGGGACCCTTATTCAAAAAATTAAAAAAATAAATTAGTGCTTGTATTCCCTTTTTGAATAAAACTTACTATCATAAACTTAGGAAAATACCCGAAAAATCTAAAAAGACTTAAGTTTTATGATAAACTTCGAATAAAACCACTCTCTCAATAAAAAGCGTCGCATCGCAAAAAGGTAATGAATGCCTTCCTACAAGCGGAATCCTAAGATTGCGAAATTGCGATGTGAAATCACGCACTAAAAGACACTCATCGCATCGCATGCCTCAAATATCACTTAAGGTGAAATGCCTCAAACCGCCGATATGCGATGGTGCATCTCACAAATCGCATTTCGCAGAAAACACATTGTAATAGATGATTGCCACACGCAATGGATTAGCGATATTGCGATCCGCGATATTGCAATCTGCGATATTGCGAAGCAAATCGCAAAATCACCTTATCGCAGATCTTCAGGGCTTGTCGTTCAAAAAAGTTTTTCCATAAACCGATGCCCAGTTATGCGCGTTAATGTTAATTAATGAGTTAGTTGGTAATCATTAATGAAATAGGTTTTGATCTGATCAAAGGGCCATTTCACGTAGGGTGATATATTTTATAAGATTTCAGCATTTAAGGCTTTCCCATCACCTTTTTCTTATCATTACTCTTACTTCATTTGTAAATTGCAAGAGCGAAGAGCAGAGAAGTATACATAGCAGTGTTCAGAATATTATGGGAAGAAGGGTAAAGCGCCGAGTTCTGAAGATAAAGAAATGACGCCCTTGTACATAGACACCACCTGTAATAGAGATGTCGGTGTTACTACTTGGGAAAACATGCACAACCTATTCGAGGAAGAAAACCCCAGAGTAATGGAGGTTACAGTGACTGCAGATTCATGCGAGTTGTCTGAGGCATCGATTACAGAACTAGCATGTTCGTTCTTGCACCGGATAGCGGCGAGGTCCAAAATTCTTCCATACACGGACATGGTCAAATGGGTACTGGATAGTGCTGATATCACGGACAGAGAATTTAAAACTCAGAACCAAGAACTCACAGAGTCGTTATTTCCACAAAATTTAAGGTTTATATCCTCTAACAAAAAGCGCGCAAGAGGCGAAAAATAGCACCAGGGAAGCCCGGATTGAGAAACGGAGGCAGTTTCCGATCGCCAGGAAAAACCTCTTGAGAAGGAAAGCCTCTAATCGCTTAGTCACCTGTAAGCCTAAAATTTGTAAGAAAGAGTGCTAAAGGCGAAAGGCAAAACCTGAATTCTAAAAACCAGTGGTATTTATCAGGGATATCCTCAAGTGGTATATAAATTTCTAACAAATGTACAACATCTACAGACAAGCTGGAGACAAAAGGCTCAAGAAAGAGCAGAGTCCATCAAAAGGTTAACCAAGTTGAATTGGGATTCTTACTGGATGTACTTGGTAAAACCACACAGCTAGTGCATGACTCTCAAATGTATCATTAATTCCGTCGAGAAGATGGCGCCAACACTTGCCGATTCCGTTTTCGTAGGACAGCTAAAGTCGGAGGTCGGCCAACCGACTCTCCTCAAGCAAATGCCGAACACTTGCAACTACAAGGAATAGATACATAGATAGTTAGTTGCCAGTTCTAGTTTTAGGTTCAGTTTTAGTTTTAAATTTTGCTTTATTTTTTACTAAAATGAGGACGGTCATTTAAACCGCATCCTACATTTTTGTAATAAATTATTTTTATATTTAGTTAGTAGTATTTAAACCCTTTTCATGCATTTAGAGAAGGGTCCTGAAATTTGTCAAAAACTTGTCCTCATAACATGCACTTTTGCACCCTCCGAGGAGGTTTTAATGAATGAATGGAACATGATTTATTGATATCTGTGTTTAATATCTACTACTGATGTTGCACTTTTGTACTCTTAGTGGATGTTAGACTAAGAAGAGATAGATCATTATTGTTGAAGCTTATGAGTAGAACTCGTTATAAATGGTACTTTTATCTCTTAACAATTTCTGCTTATGTGTTGAGGTGATATTCAAGTTTAGTTATTTATATATGAATGCTTGAATGCTTGAGTTATCATTTTGCACTTCTGTACAGTGATAGCTATTTATTTATGCTTAATATATGAGTAACTTATTATGCGATATGTTTTTCACAATTGTTTCGTCTAACTTTTTATACAAAATGGTTTATCTTTATTGAATTCTTTTCTCATAGCAGTGGAATGATTTTTATTACCAATTACTGTTTGAAATTATTTTAGATCACATAACCGAAAGATTAAATCCCGTGTTAGTTTTAGAATTAGATATTTCTATTCATTGGAATACAATTGCATGTTGATAAATTAGATTTAGAATAAAAGCATTTTACTTAGAAATTATTAGAAGGAAATATAGATTCTCAACACACACACATAAATTGGGAAACTGGTCCCATATCCCCAGTCGGACCCACTATACCAAACGGAAAAGAAGCTGCTAACCAAGGTCCGGACCGGGTGGGTATCCCCCTTGTTGTAGACCCGATTTTCGGGGCTTCAACATATTTGGCGCTAGAAGGAGGGCCCCGAACTGTGAATGGCAAGTAAATCTAACTCTAAATACCATTCTGAGAGTAAATCACCTTCACCATCTCCCCCGACTTCTCCATCACATTTCGAATCTTTAAATCTTGAACAAGAAGTCGATAAAACAACAACCACTCCCACAAATCCGAACATTTCAGAGAAATCTACTACTGAACCTCCTGAAGTTGAATCTTTGATTCATAAACTTCAGCGATTTTCTATATCACCTGAAAAATCTGAAAAATCTCAATTTAGTGTGACTTTGCAATATAACCCTTCTCATCCTCTTACCAAATTGAAGAGTGAAAATTTTGGTATTGAACCAACTGAGTTACGTCTACCTACAAGGAAGAGAGCAAGGAAATCACCTAAAGGGTCTGATAGCAAGACTCTTTCATCATCATCATCCATCTCAACCTCTTCATCACGAAGTCAACCATCCACCCCTCCACTTCAGATTATTGTCCACCAGACCACTGGAACTTCAACATCTCCTTCTCAATCATCTGGAATTGTAATATCCTCATCTTCCCAACCACAAGGAATAGCTTCTACGCTTTCCTCTATTAGTAGTTCAACGATGGGCCAATCTCCATGGAATAATCCAGGGGCAGTCTTAATGCTTACACCCTAGAGTCAAATACCGGTCCATCCTGAAAAATGGCTACTTAAGTTTAATCCTGAAGCAGGCATGCTAGCAAAAGAACATATAAACAACTTTATGTTATCTATAAATCTCAATGGGGTTACTAATGTAGACGTTGTTGTCCGGCTCTCTCCTTACACTTTGCAAGGAGCAGCCGGATCTATTACTAGTTGGGATACTTTCCAAGAACAATTCTTAACTAAGTTTGGTGATGATAGGTCTACTGTGACACTGGTCAATGACCTGTCTAACCTTAAGGCTGAGTCAAGGGAACCTATCCAATATTTTAACTCACGTTTCAATAAACTGCTGAAGAAAATTCCTACTGCTTCCAAGCCTAGTGATGAAGTTCGAAGTGAATGGTACATATCTGCTCTACCATCAAACATAGCAATCTTTGTCGATAGGGCTAACAAAACAACTTCAGCCGACAATATGAAGGAAGCAATAGCGGTAGAGAAACGTATCATAGCCTTAGAAAAGAAAAACATTGTTGATGAACGAAAATCTAAGAATGTTACTTTTAAAGAAGATCCAAAGAAAAAACAATCGAAAGACCCATTCGATTTAGAACGATTGCAGAAAGTTTTGAAAACCATGTCTAACGAAATGGTTGACATTAAGAAACAAGTAGCAGAGACTTCTTCTAAAAAGCCTTACAAGCCTTATAGAAGAAATCCTTTGACTGATTCAAAGCCTCCCAATGCTATTACATGTAGAAATTTTATGAATAATATGACACTTATTCAACTGAGATTATCCTGATTATACACTATTGCGGAATGCATGCATAATACATAATCTCATTTACGTTGATCATCAATTTAGCAGTATTCAGAAACATACACATGTGCACATTGAAGCATCAATCACACATATCAACACAGTATGTACCCGAGGAAAGCATAAAGCTGAAAATCCCACAACTATCTGTATATTATATTGATTGAGATCATGTAACAGTACACAATACAATACTAGCTCCACCTGTTACACACAATACGACATAGATTTGAATCAATCACTGCCTCAAATCACCCCTGCTGCTTGCCTGCCTCCACTAAGCAATCCTGCATAGAGAATGGATGAGAATAGTTGAGCCATTCATTTGTTTCCCTTGTGTAACACTACGCAATCCTCATTGGCAACTCAATCCCACTGATTGTGCAAATCACATGCACAACTATTGTCACAACTAACAGTTGTCTTGCCCTTTCACTTACCTCTAACACTTGTCTCCACTGAACTATCCATGCACTGAGTTAACTGATGTATTCTTTAGTCTCTTTATGAGTTAATAATTAGTGAATTAATTAATAACTAATTCACACCACTCAACATTAGTCTATTTGCCAATTAGACTAACTACAACTAGTTCAACTAAGTCAAACTGAACACAACTCCATCAACTCTTGATCCAACTCCACAGAAGTCAATCACTAAAGTCCTCCATGCAATAGCTCAAGTTAACCCATAGGAACCACGTATTTCTTTCTGGAAGTTGCATGTGCCACATCTGTAGCTCGAACTGAAGTGCTCCAAGAGAATAAGATAATGTTTATAGTCCAAATATTATTAAGGCTAATAAATATTCGACGTTCTATTTTAGCCTGGTAGTCTAAAAGCGCCGCCTATGTTCTAAAATAGACAGTCCATCTATTTTTACCAATTTTGACGGAATCATCCACAAATAGCATCCTGCAACTCATAGACCATGATCCATATGTCTAAAAATAGACTTTGCGCCAAAAATAGCCAGCAGGCCCACTTAGTGAAGGCGACTTCTTTCCACTAAGCTCCATCATCTTGTTGCAATCTCAACATAGGTATGTGGACCATTTTTTGGTGGTGGCATCTTGTAACTTTCCTTGTGTATGTATGAACTGACGAGGTTGGTGGTCTGTGTGGATGATCGTTTCCTTCCCCATAATGTAATGCTTCCATTGTTGGCAGGCATGCACAATGGAATACATCTCTTTATCATAGGTGGGATACTTCCAAACTGTGTCTGAAAGTGTCTCGCTGTAATATTCCATTGTATGCCCCAACTGAGTAAGAACTACACCAATAGCATAGTCAGAGGCATCTATCTCAATCTCAAATAGTTGTTGCACGTTTGATTATGTGAGAACTACTGCAGAGTAGAGGCGATGCTTCAACTCGAAAATGCCTTCTATTGGGATTCAAACCAATAGAACTTTTCTTTCACTCCGCCCTTGGTGACTTGACTCAAAGGCCAAGTTATATGAGAGAATCCCAACAAAAACTTACAGTAGAAATTGGCAAGACCAAGAAAGCTGCAGAGGTCTATTAGAGTGCTTGAGACTAGTCAATCCCGAATAACTTGTATGTTGGTTGGGTCCACATGCACACCCCAATAATCAATGATGTACCCAAAATATTGAACTTAGGTCATACAAAAAGTGCATTTCTCCAAATTGGCACACAATTGTTGTTGTCGCAGGGTTTGGAGGACTTGTCAAATATGGTGGAGGTTCTCTACCTAACTCTGGATGAAGAACAGGATGTCATCCAAATAAATTACCATGAACGAGTTGGTGAAGGGATGCAAGATTTCATCCATCAACCTCATGAAGGTTGCAGGGGAATTCGTTAACCTGAAAGGCATGACCAACCATTTGAAAAGGCCCTCCTTGGATTTGAAGGCAGTGTTCAAAACATCAAAGGGTTAGATTGGTACTTGGTGATAACCGGACTTCAAGTCAATCTTTTTGAAATATTTGGCCTCCTTCATTTGTTCTAGAAGGTCATCAATGCATGTGATTGGATACCTATTCCAGATAGTGATCATGTTCAGCCCCTGATAGTCAATACAGAGTTTCGAGGTATCGTCCTTCTTTTGTACCAACACATTAGGCTCCCATAGGGTGATGAACCTGGCTTGATGTGACCTTTCTACAATAAATCCTAAATCTGCCTCTTGATTTCATCATTCTCTAGAACATAACATCGATAGATCGGCCTGTTGAGTAGTGGTGCGCCCAAGGTCAGATCGATGGAATGCTTAACCTCACAGTGTAGGGGTACCCCTGGGACTGAGGTGAAGATGTCCATGTACTCCTCCATGACCTTGTCCATCTATTTCTGTCATGTGGAGTATCCCTACCTAGAGGTTGTGGATGTGGCCACAATATTTTCCTTTCCCTAAGGGTGAATCATAAGGAAGACAAATTTCCCGATCTGGGAAATGATCTTACTACATTGCTTCGCAGAGATTAAAGATATGGTGGTAAGTGTTGCTACCTCCGATATCCTGTATAACTTATTTCCCAAAGAAATAATAACAGTGTTAGGCCTAGCCTCATACATAGCATGACGCTTCCATAAGCATGGTTTTCTTAATAATACATAAAAAACTACAAGATGAGAAACATCACACAATGCCTCATATGTGAAGGGCTTCATGTTGTAGGGAAGGTGACATTGCTAGCTAACATGGAGATCTCATCCTTAGTGAAGCCACCTGATGGTGTATAGTTGCGGGTGTGGTGTGGTCGGTAGGCCCAACCAGTTCATGATTGCTATTGATATGTGGTTATTTTGGCTTCCACTATGGACAATGAATTGTACAGGAAAACCCTTCACCCACATCTATGAGTGGAAGGGTTGCTCCCCCTCCTCTAGATCTTCGAGCTCAATATTCTAAACCTTGGTGGTGGCAACGGTGGCACTAGGCTCTACATCAATAATCTTCTTTCCTTTTTCATTTCACTTGTTGGGTTCTAACTCATATTCAGAATACGCATCTGACTTTGACGCCTTCAGCTTGGCCACCAGTGACTTCTTGGCTCGACACTCACTTGTGTTGTGAGTGGGGCTCTTATGGAACTCACACCACTTTCTTGTGTCCTTATTTGTCTTCGTGGTATTTTTCTTTGCTTGCTACTTTGATGGGTTGTCTTGGTGTTGTAGCAGCTACAACCATCCTCCAAAAGTTTTCTTATGCTTCAATTTTGGAGCCTTCCTTCCTATCCACATGATCTCATCTTGCACTGTTCTAGGTATTCATGCTTCGAATGAGACTTATCTTCTTCATTTGTGCTTGTGCTTGCTTTTTTTCACACTTAACTTATCTTTCTAAGTCACAAGTTGATCTCCTAACTTGGTATCACACTAGTTCTGGGTTTGCCTCCAGAAACGGCGCAATCCTTGAGGGAAAGAAGCCTTGATGATTGGAATTGCACAATTCTTACTATAAATTTGCCTTGAGATCAGAAACTACACAACCATGGAAGGAAGCCAAACACTAAGCCCAAAAATTGTGCAATTCATCCCTTGAGCTTAGAAACTATGCAATGCACTGAGCCAGAAAGTTGCCCAATTCCCCATAATTGTGCAATCTTTCCTAGTAGTGTGCATGGCAAGTTTCCTTGGAAAGGAAAGAAAACTAAAGTGAAAAAATGACCCCTAGGAAGTAGGAATCCATTATTACTTTCCTGAAGGTGGCACATTGTTATTTTTTAGAAGTTTTTTCCAAGTGTCTCTTTTTCCTTGATTTCAGGCATGCACATTATAAACCCTCATTTTCTCAAATCTAGTTAATCGATGCCTCTAGAGATCATTTTCACATTCAATCTTGGCACTCTATAATTCTTGAGAAGATCAAGGAACCTTTAGTGGAGTTGTCATTGCTTATCTAGGTGATTTTTTCTTTTATCGTCCTTTGTCACTTTTTCTATCACTTTTTTTTGTTTCTCTTGTGTGAGTGTTGTTTTACTTGTTTCTCTTCATGGTCTCTTGAGTTTCAACATATTTTAGCTTGTAGAAATGTTGTTTCAAGTTATAGTTTTCCTTTCACAAGTGTCGCATCGGTTTCTTTGTATTTTCACTAATGGTCATCGTTGTGGTGACTCTCCTCACCGATTTGATTCTCTTCATGTTCATTTAGTTTCTGCACTTGATCTATCATGATTCATTCACACTTAGTTAGATATGCACTCAAGATGACACCATAACTTAGACCTTCTCATTTTTCACACTTCCCTTGGGAATATCTGCACTTTCCTTGGCCGGTTTTACCTTGCCCAGCTAGGCATCGCACACTCCTAAGGTTCAAGCCACAAGACTAGCCTCTGGAACTATGTAGTGTGCGATATAGGTTGGGTCCAAATGCACACTGTGTAGTTCCAGGGGTCATCCTATCACCTTGGCCACTGAGACTGCGCAATGCGCAGTCTCTCCCAGTATCTGCCTAGGCTGGAACTGCGCATTGCACAATCTCAAGCCTCAAGCTTCATCCTTGGCTACTAGGACTGCACGGTGCATAGTTCCCTTAGGAAGCTAGTCCCTCTTTCCAATGATAATTGTGCAATCCTCCCCATTAGATGCCTAGTTTGTTGCTTTACCATGCTTTGAAGGTAGATTTACTAAAGCTAATGTTTGCTTGCCATGAGTGTCCTTTTTGTCCTGTAAGTACCACAATTTTGAAGCACTTTCTCCCAACATTCATTGTTACCATGACACCAAAGAGAGTTGCTTCAACAAGGACTATTGAAAGAAGTACTAGGGAAGCAGTGGAGAAAACACCAGTAGACTCGTTAATATATGCAGATACTCAACTATTTATAGAAAAGGAGTCAACACTAACATGGAAACAAGTTAATGAAGCACTTTTAGCAAAGAGCCTTTCAGAAGAAGCACTTTCAGAAGAAGCACCAATAGAAAGCAGCAATCCCATGCAGGATAAGGGAAAGAGAAAGGTTGTTGATAGTCTAGAAGGAGAAAAAAGTTATAGAGTGAAAGTAGATTCAATCCTTATGCAAGAAGCTTTGGTAGCGAAATCAAAGAGGAAGTAGAGGATACAGAGAGCAGAGTAGAGGAAGAGAGAAAAATAGATCTTGCAGGAAACATAATTAAGGGCGTAGAAAATAGAAAAAGAACTAAGGAAAGAATAGGAACGGAGAGGGAGAGAACAAAGGAGAAACATAAGTAGGAAGAAGAAGAAAGGCAAGGCACAATGGTATAAGAAGCAACGTTGATTCAAGTTGAAGAGAAAGAATAAAACCAACCAGCACGAGAAGGAGAGAGCAAATAGATGCAAGATTGGGAGCTTGCTCAACAGATTGAAGAATTGATTGAAGTTGTGGACATGGAGTTTGAACCAGAATTGCAGGATGAAGATTTTTACCTTATTCCCAGTGCACCACAGGTCATCATTCAGTCTCCACCACCTCCAGCTGCAGAGTTAGCCCCAAGCAAGGAAGGGGACAGTTCCTCTTGATGATGGTCCAGTAATGGATGTGTACAATCTGTCATATAATGAACTTCATAAGAGGGTTGTATAGGTGTGGAGAAATAATTTTCTGAATGATCATGCATCATCTGCATTCATTAGAGAAAGGGCAATATTGACAGACACAAGGAGGAATTCAAATTCCATTGTCGAAGCCAACTTGGCCTTCGTAGGTGCGATGAATCAAACACTCAATATTTGATGACTCAGAGTAAGAAATTGGTACAAAATCTACAGGATTCCTGACAAGAGATAGAATAGCTCCACGCAGTAGCATAGAACATAGTCTCCACACAGATCTACTTGGGGAGGATGAGAGCAACAATACTTGGTGAAGTATCAACTCTTGGAGAGACCATGCGGGACCTCTATGAGGAGCTCATGACCATGCATAAGGCAGTTGTCCACTTGCATAGCTCACAACAATAAAGCGAGGAATTTTTCAATAGTCTAAGGAATGTGCAAACTGTCATTACCATCATGTAAGAATGAACAATGTGATACAAAGGGGCACTGCTTACTTTGATAAATAAGATGAAGATATAGGAAGAGATTGAGAAATAAAGAGTTCCAACATTGATTCAGAAAATCAAACAACTCACATCATTCATTGTAAACATTCAAGCCTCATATGTACGATTGTACAATTATTTGGATTTCATGGTGAGAACCCACAAGATCCCATCATCTAGCTCACTCACCGAAGCTAAACGCAAACACCAAGTCAGGAAGGAGATTGAAGAGTACTTGAAGTAGCTGAGGCAAGTTACCACCAAAGAGGATTTAGAGTTGAACAGACAAAACATGTAGAACTACATCGGTGGTCCCATCCAGATTAGAATCACGTTTCTCCTGTTCGAGAAAGAAGTTAAGACTAGTTCCAAATCATTGTACTCGGATGCTATGGAGGCTAGAGTCCACTTCCATCTTGACGCCATCATGCAGTTTGGGTATGTCATCGCACAATACCAAGCTTGGCATCGATACATGATCAAGAAGCATCAAGTGGAATTTGTCGAGCTAGAGTGTTCCCAAACTCGAGCATCATAGTGTTTTTTCTTGTTAGGTTGTCAAGTTGTCTCTACCATATTTTGTCTTATATTGGTATGAGTGTAAATTGTAATATTATTTGTAGTTATATTGTAAATGAAATTCGAAGTGTCAATATTGGAATTTTAAGAGTCATGATGTAATGTAATGAGTCATTTTGTAAATAAGTTGAATTTTCATGAGGGTAGTCCAAAGGTCACAAAGTGGAGTTGAAGAGTCACACCCTCTTGTTATAAATAGAACCTCATAACTCATGGAAAGGGTTTTTGTTGGAAACAATGATAATACTGAGAGAGGGGTGAATCAGTATTAAGGCTAATTTTTAACTTTTTATGCCTATTTACTTTTCATATTCAAACTTGGCAACCCTCCATATAATGAGCATCAACATGTAATATGGAGGCAACATGAAATCAACATACAAGCATACACATAAGACACAAGGTTTTCACATGGAAACCCTTTTGGGAAAAACCCACAAAGCTTGTTGTTGTTATTGATGTAAAATAAGAGAACCTACTCTATTAAATAAATATGTTTTTTGAGCACCCACTCACAGGAAGCACCAACTCCCTTTGATTGTTTGCTAGCATCGACTAGCACGAAGCACCAACTCCCTCTATTTGTAGACACCTGTCCAACTTATCAAAAGCACCATGTGAGGCACCGACCTCGCGAATTTATTGCAAGCACCAATGTATAGCTCCTTGGATTTATGCAAGCACCAACTTGTAGGAGGCACCAAACCCAAAGCTTTCTCAAGCACCCACTAGAGAATAGAAGCACCAACTTCATGTATGCAAGCACCAACACACATTCAGATAAGAAATGTATGTTATTGATAGTTTGGAAACGACTCTTCCTAATAACATATTTGATCTCTACTCACTCTACTCACTCTGCAATAACCCACTAGGCTACTTCAATAATAGTTACTCATCATAATCCACGCAACTTTGTCTCCGCCCTTCATCAGCATGCACTCAGCTCTCGGCCTCTTTCGCTCCACAACACACACACGACCTTACTCATACAGTGCAGGCACCTTCAACCTTACAAACAACGCACAGTCTCTTGGGGTCTCTTTACTTCTACATAGGCACTCTCAGCCTCTCTCTACATAACAGACTCTTACTTAGCCTAACACAATAGTCCACACTCTCACAGAGATTTTTCCTCTTAGCTCTCTAGCCACTATGCTACTTTCCCCCCATTTCTCATACGAACTCCTAGGTTTTGTTCCTCTATTGCTCCCCAATCATGTTGCCACGTTGTATTGTGTTCACTCTGTGCACTGTACCTTGACATCGCTCTCCCATGTTGCTATTGCATCTAACATGATCACTGCCACTGCATTAATCATGAGAATGGGCACTTTGATTGTTTCTCCATATTGAGAATGAATTCTTAGTCCACCTACACACTCCAATCAGACACAGTCCTCTCTGTTTTCAACTCTCCCATCACTGAGCCTCTCCATGCTTATTCATGGTTTCATAGTACCTCAACATGGATTCTTTATGGATCATTGTCCTTGTTGCCTCGTATCAGAGTTTTCTGTTGATTGATGACAATCACCTTTTAATTTTGAGACCAACTCCTCTGCACTCATTAACTCTTCAGTTTCTAACCCATACACCTTTAATACTCCTCTTTGTTGCCATATAAGAACTTTTTACACCACAATGTAATATCAGAGTCTTGCCTTATCAGAGCTTGATTCATAGAAGACATACAAAAACAATGAGTTTTGATGTCCTTAGCCTTTATTTGCATTAGCCCCTTTTCGCATCTCCACCATAGGACCGGGTGTGGTGACCCAGGGCTTAACTTTAAGGTACTAATTCCTTTAGCATTTTGTCGGGGGCCTTTTTCTTTGTTAATGCTCTACTATCTTGTTTCTATTTTTTTTCTCTTAACCATGCGCTAACACATATTGAAGCCCCCTTATTGGCCTTTTCCAATTACCAACTCTTATAAAGTGTCGACATCCTCAATCCTCCAATCTCTAACTCTCGATATGATGTCATCACTACCACGTGACACTTCCTTAGTGGTGACACATGTCACTTAGATATGGCCCATTAGCCCCCCTCAAAACACCAAAAATTCCTGACATGTTTCCTTCTATATCGCCACATCATGCTGATGTCAGCTACCACTTGTCCCTTATCAAAACCAACCAGACGATGCCATATGTCCTCATCGGAGCCAATCATATGCTACCATGTGTCCTTATCAGAGCCAATCACATGTGGCCACGTGTCCTGCTAAAGGAGAGAGAAAATGGCTCACCCACCTTTGGTTTTGTGATGAATTCCTTTTTAATTTCTCTTTTGGCATTCTCGATAGCTTTTAACGCTATCGGTGTTTTAACATATAGAAACTCTTTTTAAGAGGTTCACACAAAGACATTCTGATTGTCGATATGCCTGATGTGTCGTTGCTCCAATTTGTAGGACCTTCGGTGCCACCACGTGTCCTACTAGAGGAGAGAAAAAAGGGCTCGCCAACCTTGGTTTTACATGGAAATCCTTTGTTAATTTTTCTTTGGGATTCCTCTGTTCTTTTAACACTATCATCGTTTTAACAATATCACAACATTTAAAAGGTTCACCACTCGGAAAGTTTCCATTGCGGATCTCCGACATTACAATGTGTTGATCTACCGATCTCCGGGGTTTCAATCTCCAATATGGATGATTTTGCTAGACTGCCGATCGTTGATCGCTGATACACCAAACTGTGATGTTACAATGCACCTATATGCGATCATTGATATGGCTTTATTGATGGGGTTGCAATCGCTGATATGCCTAGACCTCCGAACTCCAATATGCGATATTCCTTCCTACCTAAGGCTTCAAATCCCTGAACTTCAGCAGGCCATAAATTTTGTACCAAGAATCCATTTCTAGACATCCACATATCGTTGGAAAGATTATTCATAGTAATTTCCAATGGAGAGGGTCCAATGTAGTCTTTGAGCACATATTCTACCTCTAAGATGGCACCAATCTCTCTGACATTATTCTAATCCTTGACTCTCCAGACAACTTGGAATCACAACCACTAAGGTGATCCTCTAGATGAAGCCTACAACTACCATGGACTTCCATCTAGCTCATATCTATAGTCATCATTTTATGGCTTCTCCAATAATCCTGTTGTCATGATGATTCTCTAATTAAATATTTTAGCTATCATAGGAATCCTTCTGAGCCATGAACACCCATGGGATTCCTCCTAGGCCATCACTGCCAAAATATAATGCTAGAAGCATCCAAGATAGTTTGTTTGACATCAATGCTAACAATCCTACCAACAGTTAGGCAATGCCAATTTCCCAACACATCTCCCTAGCATGACTATTGACATCAATACCAACACACTTGCAGATGCCTTCACTAGGCCACTGGTCATCCAGACAATGCCAATTGTCCAACAATCTCCCCCTTTGGCATTGATGACAACACTCCATCCTTCTCTTCATGTGATGGCCAAACCTTATGCTGCTTCCACACATCTCATTGCATGAGACATCAATTTCTTTCTTTCTTCTACATAGGCCATCACAACTTCTCCACAATTCCCTCCCCCTTTTACATCAATCAAAAGGGGCTACAAGTTTCCTTTCTCTCCCCATGCAATCACTTACTATGTAGACTAGAGTATAGCTATTTAGATGTGCATTCTGCTTCATAGAAATCTCTACCAGGTCTATCTTTGTTGTTGCTTCATAAACTAGGCATATGTGATATGCTCTCCTTGAACATATACTACCTCCTATTTGAATGTCTCCAGTTTTGGACACCTTATGGTTGTTAGTTGAGCACTCTCTCCACTAATGCATCTTTTGTATCAATTAAATATTGACACCAATTAAACTGCTCATGGTATTGATGTTGTTGCAAATACCAATTAATGATGATTCATTTCTTCTTACACTTCACTATTGCTACTACTTCCGAGACTGTGCTTACTTAATTTTAGCACCTCCATTTCTCCCCTTGAGATCATATCTTTACAATAGGGACTGTTTCACAGCTAATACCAATTGCACCAAAATAAATGATACAAATGGAACAAAGTACCAGACAAACTAGTATTTATTTCTCAAAAGAAATGTCCATTTGCACGCAAGGTTACTCAACATGAGCCCAACACAACCAATTGAGGATTAAGGGGCTTGAAAATCTTATACCACTTGTGTTTCATGAACATAAGACTACTATGCATAATCAAACTTACAACTTAAATTAAATAAGGGTATTTCACCAAAGATGCAAAGCTTTCATTTTCTCAGCAATCTCCCTTTCTGATGCTCACCATTGTTTCCTGGTATTGCTTATCAATAGATTTCTTGCCTCTACATGAGGACTGATCCTGTGGACCTGACTTGACTGTGAGATTCCTGTCATTCCACACTTCCATTGTAGCCCATCGTCTTCCCACAACATAAGATATTGTTGTGTACTCTTCATGCTGGTTGGACTACTTCTTTTCAATGATGATATATTCAAAATAAATCAATCTATTCTTGTAATCAGCAACAAAACACAATCATATCTGCACGATCAGATGTACCTTTCTGTTTATTCTTTTTATCTTCCCGCATCTAATTTATTCGGCCTCCCTTGAGGCCATTATCTTCCTTCATTAAAGATAAGTAGAGGATCTACTCCCCTGAGATGATCATCCTTCTCCTTCCTCCAGACCATCAATGGTCAAGTCTTGACAGAAGAATTACTCTCAAGTTTCTTCTTTGCCCCCGTTTTGACTTCTTCTCGGCCCCACATGGGTAGAGGAACCTTTTCTTTTATGTCCTCTTTCTTCACCCAAATCCTTTTGATGCCTTTTCTCCTTTCATAGAGGTCCATCACATGGGTAAGAGGATCATTCTCCTTATTTCTTCCTCCTCTTTTCATATTGCTCTTTTGACACAGAGCACTGAAGACAAGTCCGTATTTCTCAACTATATTCTTTCT
Organism: Pinus taeda; assembly: GCA_000404065.3. Lineage (NCBI taxonomy): Eukaryota > Viridiplantae > Streptophyta > Pinopsida > Pinales > Pinaceae > Pinus > Pinus taeda. The sequence goes on along the minus strand of APFE030631030.1, from coordinate 80,171 downwards.
CCTTGTCTTCAAATCCCAAGTTGTTGCATTTGCATGCATATGCTAAGAAGCATTCCATTTCTTCTCATTTCTGTAGCCAACTCTCTTGTGCCTGATATTGAAACAGCTGTAGCATTCAACATGGCTTAAGACCAAGGCAAAGGAGTTACTATTTTTGACAATTCTTTTATCAAAATTCCTATGGTGGTCAACATGCGTTCTCCTAGCCCTTTTGTGCATTCTTGGGTTGCTACTTCCCAACACATCTTGTTTCCTTGCATGCCATCTATAGTCTATGGCTTTATGCCCAAAATTTTTGCAAGAAAGAAAATATCCATGAAAATTCTTTTGATGACATAGGTTACCTTTTTTTGTAGGCTTTGTGCTCAAGTAGGAAAGGACCTTTGATGGTTCTTCATGTGCCTTCCATGACAATTTGAATTACTGCCTTGCACTTTTTCTTTCAGATTCCTAGCTCTCTTTTGTTGCTTTGCTTGTTGTTGCATCTCATCCTTTTGATGACGCCTTTTCTTATCTTGTTGCTGCTACTTTCCACGTTGTTTCTGTTGTCCAACAACCTTTATTTCTTTGTTGTTGTTGGAACCTTGGACTCCATTTACCTGGGAAGTTGACCCTTCATCCGTCACCATCTTGGAGCTTGGTTTTTCTTTGCAACCCAAACCAACCTTAATGAGTGTGAATCCTTGCTTAACAAGAATATCATTCAAGGCCTTTGTGCTCCCCTCAAGCTTCTGATATTGAGACAACTCTATTTTTTACTTTTCTAAGTCATTTCTCAATGAGACAACCTCATTTTGTAGTCTCCTATAGTAAGCTTCCTTTTCACTCAGCTGATTGGTTAACATCCCAGTCAGTCTGCTAGCCTCTTCTTGTTGAGCATTTAGTTCAACCATTGTTATGATCAACTTGACATTTTCAAGCTCATAAATTTCCAATTACTCCTCTTTCTTGGGATTTTCCTCTAATAGGTCCTTGATCTCCTTTAGAGAAGAGATCAACTTCTTTATAAAAAATATCCTTTTCTTCACTATGAGAGGTGTTAGATGAGTTATCATAGAGATCTAAGCCCATCTTTGTGTCCATGGAGTCTTCCATAGATCTAAGGGTTATAACTTCTTCATCACTTTTAGTGATACCCCTATTCTCTCCAAGGGATATACTCTCCTCTCCTTCAGAGGATCCCTGATTTCCTATTGCTACTAAAATGTGGCTATCTTCATTACAACTACTAGATGCATGGCTATCTCTATCTTGAAGTGATTCACATTAACATCTAGATAATGAATGAACTATTTTTTTACATTTATCATAAGGCAATAGCATACCTTCTTAGCAGCATGGTCTCTCTTCTAATACTTCTTCATCATCAACAAGAGTGTGATGAGAAGAAACTTCTCCATGTTCTGGTTCATTGCTAGAGCAGTAGGGCTCCTCAACCTCTTCTTGAGCCACAAGGCTATATCCATCATACAGACATTATAGTTTGTCCAACACTTCTGTTATGACACATAATGCCTCACTTTATCAGCATCAAGCTTAGCTAGCCCTTTCATGATGACCTCCTTGGCTTTTTCATTATGCTCATTCTTTTCTCTATACACTACAAAGATATACATATCATCATTCCAAAGTGACAAATAACCCACTATTCTAACCTTCCGGACTCATAGTCGAAACCATGGTCTGATTCATTTAAGAATGGATCTCCTTCTACTGTTAGCCAAATTTTATTAACCATTGCTTCCCTTTGATATACCTTCTAGCGATTAAGTTATTTTTGAAGGAACTTGGCTCTGATACCAATTATTGGAAACAATGATAATACTGAGAGGGGGGTAAATCAGTATTAAGGCTAATTTTAAATTGTTTATGACTATTTATTTTTCTTGTTAAAACTTGGAAACCCTCCATATAATGAGCAACAACATGTAATATGGCAGCAATATGAAATCAACATACAAGCATACACACCATGAGTTTCATACACATGAGATACAAGGTTTTCACGTCGAAACCCTTTTGGGAAAAAACGGTAGAGCTTGTTGTTGTTATTGATGTAAAATAAGAGCACCTACTCTATTACATCAATTTTTTTTCTGAGCACCCACTCACAGGAAGAACCAACTCCCTTTGATTCTTTTCTAGCACCAACTAGAAGGAGGCACCAACTCCCTCTATTTGTAGACACCTATCCAACTTACTATAAGCATCATGTGAGGCACCGATCTCACAGGTTTGTTGCGAGCACCAACTTGAAGCTCCTTGGATTTATTCAAGCACTAACTTGCAGGTGGCGCAAACCCTCAAGATTTCTCAAGCACCCAGTAGAGAATGGAAGCACAAACTTCCTGTATGCAGGAACCAACCCACATTCAAATAAGAACTGTATGTTCTCTGTAGTTTGGAAGCCACTCTGCTTGATAACAACTTTGATCTTTGTTCACTCTGCAATAGCCCATTGATCTGCTTCAATAGCATTTAGTCATCACAGTCCACACAACTCTGTGTCTACCCTTCATCAGCATGCACTCAGCTCTCGACCTCTTGCTCTCCACAGCACACACATGGCCTTACTCACATAACGTAGGCACCTTCAGCCTTACAAATAATGCATAGTCTCTCGAGGTCTATTTACTTTTGCATAGGCACTCTCGGCCTCTCTTTATGCACAACAAGCTCTTCCTAAGCCTAACACAGTGCACACTCTCATAGAGCTTTTTCCTCTTAGCTCTCTGGCCACTATGTGGACTTCCCCCCATTTCTCATCTGAGCTCCTAAGTTTTGTTCCTCTGTTGCTCCCTAATCGATGCTACTACACGGTCCTATGTTTAACCTGCACACTGTACTTTGGCATAGGTCTCCCATGTTGTTTTTGCGTCTAACTTGGTCACTGCCACTGCATTAACCATGAGAATGGGAAGACTATTTCTCCATACTGAGAATGAATTCTCAGTGCACCTGCACACTCCAATCAGGCATAGTCCTCTCTGTTTGCAATTCTCTCATCACTGAGGCTCTCCATGCTTATTCATGGTTTCACAGTACTTTGGCATGGCTTCTTTATTGACCATTTTCCTTGTTGCCTTGTATTAGAGTTTTTTGTTAATCCATGACATTCACCTTTTATTTCTGAGACCAACTCCTCTGCACTCATTAACTCTTCAACTGCTGACCCATACACCTTCAATACTTCTCTGTGATGCCATATTAAAGCTTTTTACACCACAATGTAATATGAGAGTCTTGCCTTATTGGAACTTTATTCATAAAATACATACGAAAACAATGAGTTCCGATGTCCTTAGCCCTTTTTTGCATTAGCTCCTTTTCGCATCTCCACCATAGGACTAGGTGCGGTCATTTGAGGCTTAGCCTTAAGGCACTAAGTCCTTTAGCATTCTGTTGGGGGCCTTTTGCCTTTGTTAATGCTCTACTCCCTTGTTTCTATTAGTTTTCTCTTGACCATGCGCTAACACATATCGGAGCCCCCTTATCGGCCTTTTTCAATTGCCAACTCTAATAAAGTGCCAACATCCTCAATACTCTGATCACCAACTCCTGATATGACATCATCACTACCACATGGAACTTCCTAAGTGGTGACACATGTCACCCAGATATGGCCCATTAGGCCCCCCTCAAAACGCCAAAACTGCCTACCATGTGTCCTTCTGTATCTCCACATCAGCTGCCATTTTTCCCTTATTGGAGCCAACTAGACATTGCCATGTGTCCCCATCGAAAGCCAATCATATAATGCCATGTGTCCTTATCAGAGCCAATCACATGTGGCCACGTGTCCTGCTATAGGAGAGATAAAAGGGCTCGCCCACCTTTGGTTTTGTGATGAATTCCTTTGTTATTGCTCTTTTTGCATTCACAGCGAATTTTAACGTTATCGACGTTTTAACATATCACAACTATTTTTAAAAGGTTCACACAAACAAGTTATGATTGCCAATATGCTTGATGTGTTGATGCTTCAATATGCAGGACCTCCGATGCCACCACGTGTCCTGCTAGAGGAGAGAAAAAAGGGATCTCTAACCTTGGTTTTACTCGGAAAACCTTTATTTATTTTTCTTTGGGATTCCTCAGTGCTTTTAACGCTATCGAAATTTTAACAATATCACAGGATTTAAAAGGTTCACCACTTGGAAAGTTCCAATATTGTGATACAACGAACTCCGAAATTACAATGCGTTGATTCGTCGATCTCCGATATGGCTGATGTTGTTGGACCTCTAATTGTCGATCATTGATAATGTGATGTGCCGATACACCAAACTGCGATGTTATGATGCACTGATATGGGATCACCGACCTATCTTGATCAATAGGGTTGTGATCGGTGATATGCATGGACCTTTGATCTCTAATATGCAATATTCCTTCCTGCCTAAGGCTTCAAATCCCTAAACTTCAGCAGGCCATAACTTTTGAACCAGGAACCCATTTTTGGACATCCACATATCGTTGGAAATATTATTCAGATTGCTTTCTAATGGAGATTGTCTGATGTAGTATTTGAACCCATATGATACCTCTAAGATGGCTTTAAGATCTCTTACATTATTATGATCCTTGACTCTCCAGACAGTTTGGAATCACAACCACCAAGGTGATCCTCTGGATGAAGCCTACAGCCACCATGGACATCCATCTGAGTCATCTCTGTAATAATCATTTTATGGCTTCTCCAATAAGTCTGTTGCTATGATGATTATCTACTTAAAGCTTGCAGTTATCACAGGAATCCTTTTGAGACACGAACAACCATGCAATTCCTCCTGGTCCATCACTACCAACATCTGTTGCTACAAGCATCCAAGCTAGTTTGGTTGACATCAATGCTAACACTCTTGCCAATAGTTAGGCAATGCCAACTGCCTAACTCATCTCCCCAACATGACTATTGACATCAATGCCAACACACTTGCTGATGCCTTCACTAGGCCAATGGCCATCCAAACAATGTCAATTGTCCAACAAATTTTGGGAGCCAAGCTTTTGGCTAGGCTTAGGCTTAAAAGGTGCTTGGGAGTATTGTGAAGAGCCTTGGCTTCTCCATAGTGTAGAGTGAGTATACTTCTTTGGAGGAGCAGGTGTTCTTGACTGTAATGTTCCACTATTGGGGCTAGTGGTCGTCAATGGTGTATGTATGAATGGAACTTTCACTTATAATAATAAAATCATAACCAACACACTTTCATGCATATGTTGTGACTATAGTGTAAAAATTATCATTGTAGATTAAACTCATTATGCAACGTTCTAAAGCAAAACACTTAATCTACTTCTACAACCAAACTTGCGGAAGCTTAATCGATTTTGAGCAAGATCAAATATAACACATATAACAGAGAAGAAGATTCAATCACACATGAAACACAAAAGAATACTCTAGGGAAAGCCTCAGCTAAAAACCCCGTTATCTGTATTATCATACAAGTGGAAATATCTCAGGATTACACAAAGCTTTAGCTCACAAGCTATCTAGCTCTCGGTACAATCCCTCACTGCTGCTTATAAACAAAATAGACAACACATATGCCTGCTCCTCTGTCCTCCAAGCCTCCTATTTCCTTGCGCAGTTTCTCCTAGGTCCTCCAGTTGTAACATGTGTCATTCTCACCTCACACACTACTCTGGCCTCTGTAGTAACTGCACAATCCTCAAGGAATGAATTCCTTCTACATGCAAGAGATATTCATATGGGAATATTCTAACAATTGATAGTACATTGTCCCTACCTTTAATCTCAACTGGGTCTTTGTCTGAACTGACATGCATGAGTTATTTATGAGAAAATATTTAGTTAGCTGGAGAACACTAGTTGCATGCATGCATGCATTAGCTGACTGAACTCACAATTAGCTCCACAAACTATTTGGAACTAATTTAACTGGACTTAACTCAGTTAACTGAGCTAACTAATTACAACTCATCCTTATCTCCTTAATTAAGGGATAACTTCCTTAATCAAAGGGATATCTGTTGCATGTCTTCACAAAGACTTCATGTTTGATTTTCTCCAACTAATTAACTCAAGATGAATTAATTAATTATTTTTCAAACAGCTCGTGAGACTAAATTCGAATTTTAATTCTTAATTTTGTTTCAAGGACAAATGAAAATTGGAATATATCCCAAAATGCTATTTATAGCAATTCTATTTTTAGCATTTCTATTTTTATCATTTCTTGTTGCTATTTTCAACACTCCCTCTCAACAAGAAAGGAATTCAACTCGATCCCGATCCTGAACCTTTTGAATGTTCTGCTCACAACACTTCTCTCAATTTTTGTTGCTCCAACAACTCTAGAAACAAAAAATATCCAGTCTAGATTAGAATGATGCCTCTATCATCAAAGTTTCTGACTACTATTACCTTTGTCGACTAAAAACTTTGCACCTCTATGCTCTTCAGTATCTGACTACTCTAGCCTCTATCACTTTGATCTCTGACTGCATCAATCACATTGATTCCTCC
>APFE030631030.1:51064-63622 GCA_000404065.3 Pinus taeda | reverse complement strand
ATATTCAAAGTGGAAACTATTTAATTATTTCTCAAAAATGTTTATTCAAATTCACTCAACATTGATAACAATATTTTATTAAAATTAACCTTAACTTAAATTTAATTTAATTTTCTATATCATTTTTAATAATTGTAGTAATGAAACCAATATGAGTATATCGGGTTCGCGCGGTGGGGGCTGTCAGCTTTCTCGCACCCCACCCGCGATCGATCCTCATTGATGTAGCACTGCGCGGCTCATAGTGCAGCTATATCAGAGTAAAAAATATGTGTTTGATGTGACATTTGATCGAATGTCCGCTGTCGCTGATATATATATACACACACTAAAAAGAGGACCAATATCGCTTCTAATGAAAACTAACCCCTCCCTTCTTAAAAAAAAATCAATATATATAGACACAATAATTTATAATAATAAAAAAAGATAAATCCTAAAATTTCTTACCATTGTCAATGTTAAATGGAAACTGTAAATCTCAATTTTACAATTACCAAATGGAATAACAAATCAATATTGTTGCCATAAAATTTGCAATCACTTTAGAGATGTCCACCATCCACGTACGTGAAAAGGAAAGTCTCCTTGAAAAACCTAAGGTTTTGAAAGTTTGGTGAATCTTAAATGGATTGATGTTTGCCAGAAGAATCGTAAGCAGTAACGTCATATAAAATCAAAATCAATCGCCAATTAATAATAATGACGGACCTTTTGGATTTCATATTAAAAAAAAAAATTGCGTTTGAAATAATCCCATACGTAGATTTCAACTTTGGTCACATCTTTCTTTACAAAGAGAATATATATCATCATTATAGTAATCATTTAAGTCAGGGTCAAGTTAAACAAATTATTTAAACAAGATTTTCTTCTAAAAAAAATTATATTAATAATTAGTTAATAATTTTAAGATTATAGAATATTTTAATATTATAGATTATATTTAAATATATATCATTTTAATAATTATCTAATTTTAAGATTATAATTAAATTAAATATTAATTAAGATTATAGTTAGATTTAAATATTAATTAAATAGAGGGAAACAAATATTTGTAAAATAAAAAGGATTGGTCTTTACTGCATTTTTTGGTAGATTTTTTCGGTTAATATTTCTCTAAAATATCGCTCGAAATTCATTGAAATCACAAGATTGATGAGTAAACTTGCACAATAGAATGCCTACGGGTTTTTTCATGGTGCTTAATCAAAAATCTCACCTCAAAATTTTTGCCCAATTAAACATTGAAAACTCCAAAACTCTCACTATATAACATCTCCAATAAAAAATTGGTTTTTATATTACATTTTTATTATTAAATTAAAAAATATATATATATATTTTTTAAATATAACCTTTATATTTTAGGAAAAGTCATAAATATTCTTAACCATTAAACATATATATATTCTTAATTATAATTACTTACTTTCAAATATATATAGATTTTTAGTGTATTACTATTAAACTAGAAATTGAAACAATGGGATAGATGTCCCACTAGTATAACGTCAATTTCTTAATGAAGTCGGCGATGACGTTCATTCTTTCGTGGATATTTTGGCATGAGCACCTTACGTTTCTCAAATTGATGTCTCGCTTTACATTTAATATACTTTATTTGGTCTCCGTTCAAAATTTACAAGGAAATAAATTTTTTAATACAGGAAAGTTATAGTTTTATTTTTATTTTAAATATAAATTTAAAAATAAAGCGTAAATTTATAGATATTTAATATTTTAAATAAAAGTTAAAAGTATTTTTAATTATTTTATTTATTCTAGGGTATATTATGTTTGAAATGCTTTATCTTAAAAAAGTAAAGGATTACTCAAAAAGAATTAACAATTTTTTTTTTAATATCAAAAGTAGTAAAAGATCACCATAGTTTTGCTAATTTAAATAGTCAAAAAAGTTGATAGTGTGACAAATATTTTGAAATTTAAATATAATATGAGTGTAAGTTGATTAATTTAAGAGAAATTAATTTTCATTTTCAAACCTTCTTAGTGGCACAAAGGTAACATACTCTTTAATCCTATGTTGTTTTGGAAATTGACCAATGCTAATTTTCATCATGAAGTTTATGAGAATTTTTTATTAATTTTACAAATGTTTATTTTCTTAATTTCCAAGATTTGGGTTAATCTTCTCCTTCTAAAATTTTAGTTTACTTTTCTCCTTAACACTTTATCACTCTCCCTAAATTTTGATATAATAATTTTTTAATATTATCCTTATTCTGTAAAATGATCTCCTCCTTTATCCCCAAATGGTCTAGTGAAGTCTAGCCATCCTGCCATCCTCATGCCATCATTGCTTGAGTCGAAGGTGGTGATTTCCTTTAGAGTTAGAAGTAATTTTAGGAAACCTCTTGTCTACCATGTCATTTAACTTCTTCTTATAAATAAAATGCCTACTCATAATCATGTTTTCAATGGGGGAAACACCTGCTTCAATTAGGAGGATAGGATAGTGTGTATTTCCTTTAATCTTGAAATGTATGTTATAAACTCTCTTCGGATATGTTTTATCTTTATCCATGACTCTTTAGAGATAATACAACTCAAACCTCACACCCATCTAAAATAATAGGAGTGATAAGAGTTTCAAAGAGGAGCTTCTTTTTATCCCATATCTAAATATACGCTAACTTACAATTATTTTCTTAAGTACAGAATAAATTTTTCATCCCCAACTTGTCAATTTCTCAATGCTATAATTCTAGTTGAGCTTGGGATGGATATTAATTCCAAGATAATTGTATGAAGTAATTTCCTCCAAGCTGCTATCATATGTGGTTTTTCTAGATTTAATGATTATGTCTTTTATTTATCAATATTAATAATCATGTGCATCCTGGAAGATAACTCAAGGATTCTTAGTTGCTTTCCAAGATTGTATTGACTCCTCACCAAAATAAATATATTGTTAGCATAAGAGAGAAGAGTTATGCTTATACCAATAGGCATGGGGTCAACACAACCTATATCTTCCAAAAATTCTTCTAGCTTATTAATGTATATGCCAAAAATGGTATGTGACAAGGGACACCCTTGCTTGATTCTAATATTACACGTAATTTGTTCTGATCAACCCCCAATGGGCTTAAACCTCGCAATAATATTCTCATGCAACCTTGTCAAAGCAACCATTGACTCGAGAGGAACCATTATCTCTTCCTACCTTTTTCACGAGTTTATCTTGTGAAAAATGTCAAAATCTCTTCTAAAGTCAACAAAACAACATAAGAGATCAATTTAATTGTTGTGACACTCCTCCACAATGATTCTAAGAGTAACAAGGCGGTCCATAGTTGAATGATATCTCCTAAATCTAACTTGGCCTTTAACTCTTTTATAGTGACGTTCTAGTAATAAGCTAATCTTTTCCAAAATAATTTCATACAACTTAGCTAAAATTTAGCTAATCATAATGATCCTAAAACTAAAGAAAGTTTTTATCCTTACTTTTCTTTCATATATAGTATATATATATATATATATATATGCTTTTTTTGTTAACATTATTAAATATAACACTTTCACTCTAAAAAAAAATTATTATGGAAAATTACCATATCTCATTCAAATTAATTTTTCACTTTTTATTATTTTCATTACAAAATATTTAACACACATAATAATAATAATAAAATCCTTGAAGAGCCATTTAATTGTCAATCACAATGATCTGAAATCAATAATTAAGTTATAAGATTTATGGTCCGAATTCCTCCAATTGGTCAGTGCATCCATGAGGGGCATGCATAAGCGGAGAGGTAACAATTGGAATCAACCCTCAAATACAAACCCAATCTAATTGTTAATTCCTTTAGATACACAATAATTATATAAAATAAAATAAAAAGAAATTCAAATATAATTCATTGATATAAAAAATGGAAAAAATATAATTTTTCATATTTATAAATAATAAAAAAAATTACACACTTAAGCTTTAGGGTTAGTCATTTTGATCAAGCCCCCCGTCTTTAAAGCACCTCCTTAAAACACCTCACCTCTATTCTTGTGAGGTCACAAGTTCAATTTTCTTAATACTCTCCAAACACACTTTTGAGTGAATTTACATAATATAATTATTTGGTAAATGTAATAACTATTAATCTCTAAAATAGTAAGCCACATAAATAATTAAATAATAATAAAAATACAACACTAAACACTTTTACATACTTCAAATTTTTTACAATCTAAAATAAATGTGACCTGTACCTAAATTATAATGGTGTAAAGAAAATAAGAAAATCACATTCTGTTTGGAAAATATGGCAAATCTCTTGAATAGATGTTTCGTGCCATTGAAAATACGGATGCTTACCCAATATCTTGTGTATTGGAAAAATCAAACCTTCAAATCAGTGAAAATAAGAAACCAAATCCATAAAAGGTATGAGAAACCTTATACCCAAAAGAGAAACCTGCGATCTGCGTGCATAAGACATATGAGAATAAACACGTAACATCCACTAAAGAGAAGGTTTCAAATTGGGAGAAAAAGGCACTTTATACTCGTGCAAAAAGAGGTGGTCATGAACAAGTGAATACCTTTATTTTTTTTATATTAAAAAAAATAACAATAATATAAAATTGGGCTTCAAAACGTCCATAAATAACCAAAGCTTAATTGAGCATATCCTTGGAAGTTTAACTCAAGTGGAATCTCCACCATAAATAATCAAAAACAATAATTTAGTATGGAAAATCGAAAAGCATGCCATAATAATTTAGTGTTGAAAATTGAAAAGTATATAAATAGGATATTGTAATTAATTTTCTTATAGTTTTATATATTAATTTGATATTTGATGTGGTTGTAATTTTAAAAATAGATTTATTGTTATTATTAGTATTTTTCTAGTAATGATTTTATAGGTTGATATTAATTATTATTTTAACATGTATTAATATAAATTATAATGTTGAACTTTGAATAAAATTATGTTTTTTTAATAGTATTGAAAAAACTAATTTTCAAATATTTGATTGGATCATAATTTGAGGGCTTTACTGCAACTTCTACATAATATAATTTCAAGTAGATAATTGTATCATGAATTTTCTACAATAATTTATAGTATAGGTACAATAATCATGACATGATTTTTTATTTTTTGACAAACTCAAGTATCATACTACATTAGATATGTGTTATATTGTATTTATCTTGCATGACTTGAAAGAGCAATAGTTGTAGCATCCTGCATGTCTCAAGAGAGCAGTAACTCAAAGTCATAACTACATTTTTCTATACAACTCGAGAGAGTGACATTTGTAAATGGAAATCCATGATTTTTGATAGACAAATTCTCCTCTATATTGATCAAATTTCAAAACTCCTATTATTCATTTCAAATTGTTAGTTTTTCTAAACCTTTTTAGATCCATGACACAACAAAATTGTAAGATTAGCTCAATACACACTATTTTTTCAAACTTTATATCCTTTCAACTTCTTGATTTCATAATAAGGTTAGTATCTTGCACCTTTTCTCAAATACACACCCAATTCATATTTAATTTGGATTTTTCTCACAAAACCTTTCTCCTTTAAAGGGTTTCCCTAACCCCTAAAATGATAATGAATAAAATTCAAGTTCTAAGGCATTTAGGTTTCAATATTTATGTGGTCCGAAATTTTAGATTCATTCCAACACTTTGAGGTTCAAAAAGAAGTATTAGTTTCTTGATATTTGATTTCCTTTCCCTACAATTATATCCTCATTGTTTGACCCATGTTCTAGTTTCTTACGGCATATGGTTTGGGGCTAAGGTATATTGGCATATTTGTGGCATGTTTTTTGAATTTTTTTGTATTGGAATTGCTTTAAGAAACATGTCCTAAAGGCCTACAATGTATAGACAGTAATATTTTTGGAACAAATGTCAGGTCTGAGGCACAAGTCTTATGTGAAATTTGTGTAAGGAAGACACACCAAGATTGGAACTGTAGTGGTTTTCAATTCCCTAGTGAAACAACTCCACATTGTCATTTTGGGAGAATACTTATATACATTGTAATATTTTTGGAACAAATGTTAGGTCTAAGGCACAAGTCTTATGTTAAATTTGTGTAAGGAAGGCACACCAAGATTTGAACCGTAGTGGTTTTCAATCCCCTAGTGAAACAACTCCACGCTTTCATTTTGGGAGAATAATCGTTTAAGGATGTCCTTTTAGCAACGTATCTATTTTTTCTGTGTGCAAACTTGATTTCGTAGGACCTGCTTGGGTTTCTCATTGTTGTGTTATCGAATGGGATCTAGGCCTATTATTGTTTTTTTGTGATTGAGATGAGAAAGTATTTGTTACTTTATTTTATTTTGTAACATGCACGAAGACGACAAAATTTGGCTTATTATAATTTTTCCTTTATTTTTCATCTTTGAAATTGTTCATTAAAATAGCTACAATATTAATTTTCTTTTACAACCCTTTGGATTTGCAAGCTTCATTTGACGTTTTCACAAATCCTTGTTTCGACCCCTACCCATACAACGTTAAATTATTTAATTTTTAGTTATTTTTAACATTTTGTAGGTTTAAGTTGTACCATTAGGATTTCTATACTTTTTTTACATCATATATTATGATTTTTAAAACTAGATAAATTTTGTTTTTTAATGTCCAATTTATAATGAATTAGGTCACAACCTAAATACGCCAATGTTGAAGTTGAGGTTTGTTCTAGTTTTCTTGCTTTTTATTTATTAAGAATATTCTTAATTTATGATTGAATTTAGTCATTTTATGTTAAATTTACACAAGAATTTATGTTCAATTTTCAAGGCAGTGTGTTTTATTTTTTGTCTTCTTTTAAAATTTGTGATTTTAACATTAAGGTCCATCTTCAACTTTCAACAACATGTTGGTTTGATTTGACTATGGGTGACAAGGTAATTCCTAAACTATGGTTCACATGGCCTTTCTCATGTATGCATTTTATGTACGCTTATTTTCATAGGAATAGAAAAACTAGTGATTATAAGGGCTCACTAAGAGTTAGGTTTAGTTCTCTAGCTCTATTGGATGTGTAGAATTTTCTTGTAGATTCATAAGCTCATGCAATGTACATAGGGCAAGAATCTACTTCTACTTTCAACCAGCAGAAGTCAATAGATCGATGAAAAATATGAACAAGAACAAGATAAACTCTATCAACATAAATCAAGAAGATAAACTCTATCTGGGGAAAGCAACTACTCAAAATCCCGCCTATCTGTATTGCATTAATCAGAAATATGAGTGAAGATACAATGCTTATTCTCACTAGAACAATCCCGCACAAGTATGCACAACTCTCTGCCTCGCAAGCCTGCCCTTGGCCAACAATTAGCCAAGTTCCACTATCTACCAAGAGCCTATTTCCTTGCACAATTCCTATGGTTGAAAAAGCCCATATTAATGGGAATCCAGTGCTTCCAAAACTGTGCAATCCAATCTAGGTCCAGTTCCTGATTGCATGCATGATCTATACAACTCTATAAATCATAAAACTGATAGTACATTATCTTTGCACTATAGTCTAAATTGGGCCTTTCTCAAAATCAACATGCATGAGTTTCTAATGAGGAAATCTTCAATTAATTATAGTGACACTTGTGGATGCACTAGTGCACCAACTGACTGGAAACTCTCTATTAGTTCCACAAACTGTTTCGAACCAATTTAGCTGATTATAACTCAGTAAATTGAGTTATCTAATTACAACTCAGAATTAAACTCATCTTGGACCCCTAAAACTTAGTGAGAACATATACATGACTTCAATAAGACTTCCAACTCAAAATTCCTAAGTAATTAAGTTAGTTAAACTTAATTAACTATTTACAAGTTGTTATGAGAATAGAATTTCATTTTAATTCACAGTTTAAATTCAAGGATAAATTTAAACTAAAATTTCTTGTTGTCATTTCTCAACACTCCCTCCCAACAAGAAAGGGATTATCAACTACCCTGATCTTGCCTCTGTGAAACTCGAGTTTACATCTTCACAATGCCTTTGTCAAAATGTCAGCATCTTTCTCCTTCGTGGGAATGTACTCTAACAACATAATCTGCCTCAATACACAATCTCTAAGATGATGATATCGTATATCAATATGCTTGGACCGATCATGGAAAACTGGATTGTCAGAGAGTTTGATACAACTCTGATTATCGCAATTAATCACAGTTGGATCCATCTGCTAACCAAACAAACCAAATAGGGTCTTCTTCATCCAGATGGACTCACATGATGCTTGACTCACAACCATGTACTCTACCTCTTCCAAACTAAGTGCAATCGATCTTTGTTTCCTATTGTACCAAGAAACTGTCATTGACCCAATACTTAAGATCCCTCCTGATGTTCTCTTTCTATCAGATGAACTCCCTTCCCAATCTACATCAGTTAAGCCTTGAAGCTTCACTCCCTTTATCCATTTTTACCATAATCCAAATTGAGAAGTGCCCCTGAGGTATCTCAAAACATGCTTTGTCGCCTTCCAATACATCTTTGTAGGCCTAACCATCGCTAGACTAACATGGTTAACTGCATAGCACATATCTGGTCATGTGCTCACCAAGGACATGAGTGAACCCAAGAGCTGCCTATAAACAATAGCTTCCACTACTTCCCCTGAAGTAGCATCCCCCTTCCTCCAGTTATGTGCTAGAGGAGTCTTCATGGGTTTGCTGCTCTCCATCTAGAATCTCCCGAGTATCTCGTTGGCATACTTGCCCTTAGACACAAACAAATCCCCATCTCCCTACCATACCTCCATGCCAAGAAAGTAATTAATGAACCCTATGTCCTTCATCTCAAACTCTCTTGAAAGGTCCTCCTTGCAAGATTTCATCATCTGATCATCACTAGTTAGTATGAGATCATCAACATAAAGTACAATGATCAACAATTTGCCTTCCACCACTATGTGGTACAGGTTCGCATCTACTTCACTCTCCATGAAGCCCAACCCAGTGAAGCAGTTGTCTATCCTAGTGTCTCAAGCATGAGGTGCTTGTTTTAGCCCATACAATGCTCTCTTGAGCTAGCACACATGTGACTCATGGTCAAGGGTCTCAAAACCTTCAAGTTGCTCTATGTACACCTCTTCCTCAATCGTTTCATTAAGGAAGTTTGCCTTCACAACCATCTGATGTATCTTCCAACCCATTTGTGCTAATAGTGCCAATATAAATCTGATCAACAAGTACCTTGCAACAAGAGCAAAGGTCTCATCATAGTCAATATCGTCTACCTATGAAAAGCCACGGGCGACAAATATGGGCTTATGTTTCTTCACACTACCATCTGCAGCTTTCTTTACTTTGTAAATCCAATGGGATCTCACCACTGACTTGTCCTCCATTCTCAGGACCACATCCCAAACACTGTTACGAACTATGGAGTCATACTCCTCCACCATGGCATCAACCCAAACCAGTTGTTGCACTGCTTGCTTAAACGAATATGGATCTGTCACAACACATTTGCCAATAAGAGCCATGTATCTAGTGTACCTCTTAGGTGACCTTCTCTGCATGCACTGAGAAGTGGGTGCTCCCACATTCTCCCATGCATCATCTAATAATCTGTCAACCTCTTTGGTGCACTTTCTTCCCTCTCTGGAAGACTTTGCCTGAGTGGATGTCTCCACTCCCAGATCCTCTGCATGTGGTTGATCCACATCAACCTGAAGCTCCTCAATCTTAGGAGCTAAAATCTCCTCAACGGCATGTAGCTCAAGCTCCCTCTCAAAGGAAACTTGCATGGCCTTCTCCTCATCGAATCTGATGTCCCTGCGAATCACTGTCATCATGTTGGTTGGAAAGTACACTCGATAGTTGTGAGGTGTATCAGTGTACCCCACAAATATCCAACTTTGATGGTGGCTCAAGCGTCTTCCGTTCATCTTTGGTCACATGGAAATATACCGATGACCCAAAAATCCTGAAGTGACCAACATCTAGCCTCTTACTCGAATAAGCCTCCTTTGGTGTCTTCATACCAACTATCCGATGTGGGCTACAGTTCTGAAAATAAACCGTTATGTTGCATGCCTCATCCCACAAGTGTAGTGGTAGTCCATGATCATGCCAAATCACCCTCTTTTCCCATACTATGCTTTTTTTCTTCCTCTCGGCCACCCCATTCTACTGAGGGTTATGGGATGTCGTCAACTCCCATTTAATCCCTTTCACTGCACAAAAGTTCTTAAATTCGTTTGAGACATACAAACCATTGTTATCACTCTGTAGATATTTAACCTTCTTTACCGACTCTTTCTCCACCAATGCTTTAAAATTACAAAACTTTGTGAAGGTTTGATCCTTTTCCTCCATGAAAAATATCCATCATTTTCGAGAAAAGTCATCAACGAATATAACATAATAACTGTGATTGGTCATGGATGTTGTCGAGAATGGTCCACACACATCTGAATAGACTTGCTCTAGAATAGCCTCTGCTCGACTGTCTCTATCATGAAAGGAAGACTTGGTGTATTTTCCCAAAGTACACCCCTTACATGTATCAACTTGCTCAAGCTTACCTTTGTGAAGACTGGTAGAGATCTGTTGCAATATCTTCAAAGCCCCATGATGCAAGTGGCCCAATCTCCTGGCCACAACTCGCCAACGTCTCGGCTCTGCACCCTATTTGCTTTTGTGCTCAAAGAAACACCCTCCTCTACCTCCAGCTTATAGACATTATTCACTCGAATCCCTATCTTCGTTACTTGACCCGTGGCTATGTGTCGAAGGAATTCCTTTCCCTTCAAGAAGATCACATCGTAGCCTTTATCCTCAAGCATGGAAACAGATACCAAGTTCTTCTTCAGCCTAGGCACATACATAACATTCTTTAATGTGAGTGGAGCCCCATGCTCCCTCTGAAAAGTAATCGTGCCCAATCCAGTAGCACTGTACTTCCCATCGTCACCCATATCGATATGCATCTGGGGATCTTTCTCCTCCAGGTCACTGAATAACTCCCTTTCATCAATCATGTGGAATGAAGCTCCACTGTCTAAGTACCATAAACTTCCCATCATTGATGACACCATGCATGCAATGAAGGAAAAGTCCAATTCGAATTGAGAGGCGAAAGCCTCACTCGCCTCTCCTCCTGAGGACTTATTCTTGGACTTCTTGAGTGGACAATTTGTAGCAAAATGGCTCAACTCATGACAATGAAAGCACTTAACTTTTATCATGTCTTTCTTCTTACCTCCACGACAAGAATTCGATTTGGAATGGGAGGCTTTCCCTTTCCCCTTCTTTTCCTTAATCGCTAAGGCACAATCCTCGTCATCATCAGCCTTTGATGAATAGCAATCCCTCATGTTCCTCCTGATCTCCTCCTACATCAAATCTGACCACAGTCGTTCCCAATCTGGTAGCTTCTCCCGACCATTAACAGAATCCCGATAACTATGCTAACTGTTTGGGAGTCCTAGAAGAGAAA
Organism: Pinus taeda; assembly: GCA_000404065.3. Classification (NCBI taxonomy): domain Eukaryota; kingdom Viridiplantae; phylum Streptophyta; class Pinopsida; order Pinales; family Pinaceae; genus Pinus; species Pinus taeda. Next base: position 52,143 of record APFE030631030.1, on the reverse strand, counting down.
GACTCACCATATCATTCTCGGCAACTATGATTCCAACACTTCCAAGTTCATCACAACATTGAGTAAACTTGGTCAAGTATTTTGGAATAGTCTCGCCTTTCTCCATTTTTATTTTTCGAATTTTTTCCTTCAATGTCAATTTCCTTTGGTCCCTGTTGTTCCGATACACATCCGTCAATGCTTTCCACAAAGCATACGAAGTTTCCTTACCACGGAGACTCAAGACAATGCGGTCTCGAACTCCCTCAAGGATTATCTGCCTCGCCTTCACCACACGCTTCTTCCATTCAGCCAAATTTTGTGCATTCGATGTTGTTGCTTAGGAATTTCTTGATCATTGAATTCCTTCAAGCCATTATCCTCTAGCACATCATCCATTATGTCCCTCCAGGCTATAAAATTTGAGTTACCTTCCAAGGCATACTCGAGCCACAAACCATAGAACGCCATCTGTCGATCTTGAAGTATGTATTGTAAATTTGAATTTCACCTGTAACCGAAAACTCAAAAATATCCTCTAGTATACTGTCTTCAGCTCCGATACCATGTAGAATTTTCCTATAGATTCACAAGCTCATGCAATGTACTAAAGCACATGACAAGAATCTACTTCTACTTTCAACCAGCAGATCCCAATAGATCAATGAAAAACAATATGAACAAGAATGAGATAAATCAATGGCACATAACACAATAAGTTTATCTAGCGAAAGCCATTGCTCAAAACCCCTCCTATCTTTATTTCATTAATCAGAAATATGAGTAAAGATACAAAGCTTGTTCTCACTAGAACAATTATGCACAAGTATGCTCAACTCGCTGCCTCACAAGCCCACTCTTAGTCAACACTTAGCCAATTTCCGCTACCTTCCAAGCCCCTATATACTTGCACAAATCAAATGGATGAATAGCCCATATTAATGGGAATGCATTGGTTCCAAAACTACACAATCCAATATAGGTCAAGTTTATAATTGCATGCATGATTATACAACTCAGTAAATCATACAGCTGATAGTACACTGTCCCTACGCTCTAGTCTCAATTGGGTCTTTCTCAGAATCGACATGCATGAGTTT
>APFE030631030.1:10713-33382 GCA_000404065.3 Pinus taeda | reverse complement strand
AGAACACTATAAATACAGGCCTTGGGCCAGAGGAGGGGAAGTTGAAAGCTGAACATTCCAAAGGGTAGATGCTGCTGGAATTAGGACTTCCATTGTAAACTTGTGAGGAGAGATTACCATCCTCTCTTGTTGTCATATTGGAAGTGGGTGAGCTTGTCAAAGTAGAGGAAAACTCTTGCTGGACCCTGGGAGGTTAGTTTTCTCCGCAAAAATAACTCTTTCCGCATGACAGAACATGTTTAATAAGTTTATTAGATCTCAGCCAACAAGCTTTTAGGGTTGTTCCAATTGGTTTATGGTTAGCTTTTGGGGACAAGCATGGAACTTCAACTCCAAATGCAACCATGATTCTTCTCTTGTCTTTCAGATGAACTCAATACAAAGTTGCAATCAAAAAGAGATGAAATGGATTGGTTCTTAAGGGTTCAATTTTGTGTTGTAATTTTCCAATCAATTTATCCTATGATAGGAAAACTTTTAATGGTATTAATAGTAAATTTAGATAACATAAAATTAATCAGAAATGGTAGACATTGCATATTGGTACTATTAAGATGTGAAAATTGAGATGTACATTCTACTGATATCTAGAGTCATTGTAAAATACCTACAATTGAAGTATAATTTTGTTACAATTTCAATTGCATTAACAACATAAGAATACACTAGATATTTTTGAAATTTCTTTTATTATAAATGATATTTGTAGGCACCAAACTATTGGCACATTTACTTACTAGTACCAACCAAAGGAGACACCAATCCCCTAAAATGATTTACTAGTACCAACTAGAAGGAGACACCAATCCCCTGAGAAATGCAGGTACCAACCTGAGTTTCCCATCAGACCCTTTTTTCATAACATTTTCAAACTCAAATCCATAGGATTTCCTATCAACCTTGCTTATGCAAATTTCTTAGCCACTGATTCAATTTGGTCTTACTCTAGATTTATTTTTCTCAGCATATCATTCTTGCTCTATATCTTCAGCTTCGTTTTATCCATAGTTCTTATGTATTTATCCTATAATCTGCATTCCACTCCCTACTCTATATCAGCACACAGTATCAACCTACCTATTCAAAATTCATTCTCATATTCTTCCTTGATCACACATCTTCCACATATTTTATTCTCAAACTTCTCCTCTCTTTCGATGATAGAGAAACTTTGTTCAACTTATTTTTCTTTCTCACTCTACACATGTAGGAATAACAATTGTATCTATGTTGTACATTCAGACTACTACATACATCAAATTTCTATGGCCTTGTGATAGTTACACTACATTGGCTCAAGAAAATCCTGGTAAGGTCAACATGCCATCGAATATAGTCCAAAATACATGGATTATTATGTTAATTTCATGGTTTAAAATACAATCTGGATGACCCAAATAAGAATTATGACAATGGCTTCTTATCTCCCTTTGCCGCAAATTCCAATTTTCCCATAGAACTAGGCATTATGACCTAGTGCAACTAATATGGCGCTTTATTTCAATGAGCCCCCAAAGCTAAGCCTTTTCTTTCTATTACAACCAACTACTAATACCATAGCCTTAAACTTTCTTTAACCTTTTCTGAGGCCTATATGGGTATGCTTGAATGCTATGCACACCCCGGAAGCCCAGTGGCTCGATATAGGCCCACAATGTTAACTTCCACTCGCTTGGAACTTTGACTAAGCCCTTTGATTGCCCTTGAATCTAGTGATGCAAATATATGGATATGTGCAAGGGCTTTCCACTTCACCAATTAGCATATAAATCAAACTTGAATATGTCTTTGGCCTCCAAATGCCGAAATATTTTCTGTAAAGCCTTAGAAAATTGTCTCATGTAAAACATGAGGCCTATGGGTATGCCATACCAATCCACGATGGACCAACCATGAACCACTATGTGTTCCTTTTAACATCTTCTCATTGTCATGTGTACATTTCCTCATCATACTAGCATGGCTTGGACTTTTACAACCAAACTCTAGTGCCAAGGCTCTAGTACTCAGATGTGGGACCTGGAAATGCTACATCACCTACCATGTCACATGCTAAGTCAACACACTGACATATGTCATTCCCTGCTACTACCATGTGTCCAGGTACTTACCACATGTCACTTTCCATTTGTACAATTGGGCACCCAAAAATGCCAAAAATGAGTGTCACATTTCATCACCTCCATTTTTTACATCATCGACCTCTACAACCTGGATGTGCTAGGTCATACCAACCCAAGATTAGATTTTTAGAACATAACTGCACTTTGATTCCTAGGGGCTTTGTATAATTAACTCATATTTAATCCTAATTAATTAATCCTTAAAAATAAATTAAGGACTAAGATTAAGTCCAGATGAGTTCTCAATAAATCACAAATTTCACATTATATAAAAATTTGGCCTTATTTGATTTTCATACCAAATTGCTTTGTGTGGGCTTATACTACTCCCTAGTCTATTGGAGGCTCTTCTATTGGGTCGTTCTTGTGGGTTCTTCTATCAGTTCAAGTTCATACTGGTCCTCAATTCCTTAGTAAACCTATCATCCCTTGGCCTCATACTCTTCCCAAAGAATTCTCATCAAATCTAGCCAATCATTACATACTAAATCAACTCAACCATTACATGTTGACATTAAGGGAATCTTGAGGTAAAAAACGTGCTTCAAAATGAAAAATGTACTAAAAATATCAAATTTAAGAGAAATAATAGGATTCAAGATGAAGATGTCATCCTGGAGGCGAATATTTTTGGAGGGAAAATAAGCAAACTATTTTTTTAGTCATATTTTAAACTTCTATCCTTGTAGGTTTACTCAAATTTCAAGTGTGTACACTCAATGGATTCAAAATTAGATTGTGCATCCAATGAGTACCCAATTTGTAATCATTTGAGCAGATATATGCTAAGAAAAAAACAAAATACATGAAAAAATGTGTTTCCTATGTATTTTTGCATTTATTTTGAATTTTTCCCAGTGTGGATCTACTCAAAAGTATGCAAAGTGGGTACTAGTTGGATGCACAATATAATTATGCATTCAACGAGTGTATGAACTTGAAATTTGAGTAAAACTACGAGAAGATAAGTCCAAAATACAATTAAAAACAATAGTTTTCTTTCTTTTCTTTTAAAAATCAATAAATCTTATTTTATTATTTTTACAATTATTTTATTATTTTCCTTAGGATTCCCATTTTATACCTGAAAATTTCTCTAATGACCAAACAAAGCATGCCACGTGTTAACTTGAAGTTGACATGTACCTGCCACGTGTCACCTACCAATCATTCATTTGGATGGACAAAAACATCAAATTTTCCTACCACATGTCACACTTGGATGCTTCTACGTCACTTCCTGAGGTGTGGAACCTTGACCAGTTGGAACCATGTCTGAACGACTTCAATCTCATTTTTCTCCCCATTCCTTGGGAGTTAGAAGAAGTGTCATATAGCCATAGGGGTTCACTAGGGGAGAAATACCATACCACGTGCATTCATATTAGGGGATATTAATTGAAAAAAATGACATAATATATTGAACATATAATAGGGGGTAAAGGGTTTTTATATTGGCATATATAAAAAATGGAGCCCAAAGTTAATGAAAAAATATAAAGGGGTATAAAAAAATTTAATGAAAAATGGATACCTACAATATCTAGTGAAAGTAGAGGTTTTTTTAAATTGTGAAGGTTTATTGGGTTCATATGGGTAGGGGGTTAAATAATGTGATTTTTAGACGTATTTTTTAATATGTAGTCAAATTAGGGGTATTGTTTAGTACGCCATGAATGCACGTGATATGTCAAAGGTTCATTGAGTGAAGCCCTCATATATATACGTTTGGAAATACCTTTAAAAAAGTTATTCAATCATGCATATTTCATTCTCATTTGGACTATGGAACTATAGAAGAAGTTGCTTCAAATATAGGCTCCCCTTGAGCTTCCTAGTGCATCAATGGCACTATAGGCCTTCACAACACTTCCTTTGACATCAATGAAAATACATACACACTATGAACAATCTCCCGTTTGGCATTAATGGCAACACTGTCAGACATCTACTTGTCATTGGTGGTCTTGTCGTCCAAATTTAAACAGGAACACAACAAAATACAGAAATAACCATATACACAAAGATGTAGCAGAAATAATCCTTCATTTCATTAATGTAGAATACTAAAATATGCTTACAAACATAAATGGAAATAAACTAGTTAGGGCGATAGTAGCTTATCTCTGAGAAGAGATGTGGCAGCTACATGCCTCTAAATTGTGCTACAATGAGGCTCGAAGGCCTATTTATTGTTGAGAAACAATGGAAAACCCTTAACATCCCAAAACCTAACCCTAGAAGATGAAACGCCAAATTGTGGGCCCCATTTTGGGTATGTTGGTACATCAACTTCCCTGGGTCGTAACTTTGGTACCCGATCTTTGTTTGATGCATACAATAGCTCGTTAGAAAGATCTATCCGAGCACTACAACTTTCAGAAGAGCTATACATTACTCCTAGATTTCCCAAAAAACGTCGTTTAGGGCCTCAAAACGGCTCTGGAAGTTCAAGACCTAAAAAACTAGTAAAAATAGTAAATTGTGCTAAAATTACGGAAATTGAAAAATTGAAAGAGACAGTTGTGGGGGTCCAAGTGGGATAGGTGGGTGGCCACCAACATCCACCTGGATCATTCCTCCCCACTTAGGAAGAAATGGTCCCCATTGCATTGAATTCCTCCATCTGCTGAACTTGGTCCTTGGTGAGCTGTTCTGCAATCTCGGATGTGTCCAGTAATGGTGGGAAGCATGGTCGAGGGTGGTACACATTGAACACTTGGTGCAAGCGAAGGAATGGAGGACTGTTATGCTCCAAAGCATTGTTTCACGCAACCTTGGTAATGTTTTAAGGACCATGTCAGAGTGGTTTGAGCTTCTGATGGGCTCTTGTAAGGCGTTCTTTCTGCAGATGCAACCAGACTTTGTCGCCCACCTAAAACTTGTGTGGTGGCCTTGTGGATGAGGAGAAGTTGTTCCTGTGTTCTTTCATGACTGTATCCCTCCACTGTTGCTGCTGCATGGAGGAACCCCCCGCGGGGTTCTTGGATGTGGTGATGATCTTCACCTTACTTTGGGAGCGAACTAGACAGAAAATAAACTTCCTAGTCTGTGACATGAGCTTGCTACCTTTCTTAGCAGCAATCAAAGAGGTGGCGGTAGGTGGGGCTACCTCCGGTATCCTGTATAATGAAGTACCCAAAGAAATAATAACAGCGCGAGGCCTTGACTCATACACAACATGTCGCCTCCACAAGTATGGATGGCCTAATAATACATCAAAAACATCCAAAGGTGTAACAACACACAATACCTCATTTGTGAAGGGCTTGATGTTCTAGGGGAGGCGGCACTGCTGGCGAACTCGAAGATCTTGTCCTTGGTGAAGCCACCCGATACTGTACGACTATGGGTGTGGTGTAGTCAGTAGGATTAACCGCTTCATGACCTCTGCTGAAATGAGGTTCTTTTGGCTACCACTATCGACAATGAATTACAGTGATGAACCCTTCACCCACGTCTGTGAGGGGAAAAGACGCTCCCTCTCCTCTTGATCTTCGGTCTCATTCTTCTGGACCTTGGCGGTGGCAACAGCAGCGCTGGGCTCTGTGTTAATGATCTACTTCCCTTGGCTATTCCCCTTGTCAAGTTCTGACTCAGGGTCGCAACATGCATCTGATTCGGAAGCCTTCAACTTGGCCACCAGCGACTGCTTGGTATGACACTCACTTGTTTTATGAGTGGGGCTCTTATGGAACTCACACCACTTTCCTGTGTCCTTCTTCGACTTCATGGTGTTGTTATTTTCTTGCAGCTTCGATGGGTTGTCTTGGGTCACCCCACCTTGGGTTTGTCCTTTGCTCTTCGAATTTGCAGTTCCAAAGTCTTGCTTCTTCTGTTTAAACTTCTACTCAATTTTGACAGTGTATCGATACGAGATGTTCAAGAACTCCATCTCTTCCTAAATGTACCTATGTAGGAATCCGCGGTATTTGAGTACCAAATGTAGCTCAGAATCCTTGATACCCAACTGTGTGCGAAGTGTATGAAAATTGTTTGTGAACTTCGACACATCTTGGTTCCTTCCCTACCATAGTGTGGTCCACTTTATGTATTTGTCCTCATAGCTTTTGATAGGGTAGTACCGCTCCTTGATGGCATCCCGGCATGAATTCCAAGTGGGTGCAACTAAAAATAGCGAGCCTATACTTTCATCCTTCCGCTCGCAGTAGGTTTCCCACCAGTCCTTGACGTGGGGGGCTACTTTGACAAGAGCGAAAATAAATTTTTCCTGACTTGAAAATTCATGAACAGAAAAATACCCTTCTAGAAAATTTAACCATTTATCTATGGCATTTGCGTCTATTTGACCCTCGAATATGGGGATTTCGAAATTAACTTGTACCGTAAACAGTGTGGCGGTTCCAGAGTAGCTTTTGGAAGCCGATGCATTGCCTTTGGGTAGCTGCTGAAAGATCTGGGCAAAGTTGTCCATCATCGCGTTCCTTTGTCGCTCGAGGGCTTCTTCGAGCAAGATTTTGATAGGATCTCCTGCCCCCTCGTCTTTCTTTTCATCCACCATGGGAGGTCGTTAGGATTTGCGAGCTTGGTCTTGCAAAGGTTCGACCAGTTCAAGCCCTAACTCCTCATATCCCGACCACGTTGGGGACATGCAAAGAAAAACAGAGAAAAAGCAGACCTCTTTCATACCACTGATCCGGATTTAAACAGGAACACAACAAAATATAGAGATAACCATATACACAAAGATGCAGCCGAAATAATCCTTCATTTCATTAATGGAAAATATTTAAATATGCTTACAAATGAAAATGGAAATAAACCAGCTAAGGCGATGGTAACTTATCTTTGAGAAGAGATGTGGCGGCTACATGCCTCTGAACTGTGTTACAATGAGGCTTGAAGGCCTATTTATCATTGAGAAATAATGGAAAACCCTTAACATCCCAAAACCTAACCCTAGAAGATGAAATGCCAAATTATGGGCCCCTTTTTGGGTAAGTTGGTACATCAACTTCCCAGGGTCGTAACTTTGGCACCCAATCTTCATTAGACGTGTACAATAGCTTGTTAGAAAGATCTATCCGAGCAATACAACTTTGGGAAGAGAAAAATCAGTCCATGCACCCATGTTGCTCCCAGATTTCCCAAAAAACATCGTTTAGGGCCTCAAAACGGCTTCGAAAGTTCAAGACCCGAAAAACTACTAAAATTAGTAAATTGTGCTACAATTACAGAAACTGAAAAACTGAAAGAGATAGTTGTGGGGGTCCAAGTGGGATAGGTGGGTGGCCACCAAAATCCACCTAGATCATCCTGGGCTAGACTCCCCTAATCTACTTGCTAATTGGTCCTCTCTTGATGCATGTTTGATTCGAACTTAAACAGGAACACAACAACTTACATATATAATAACAAATACATAGATGCAGCAGAAAAACACTTCATTTCATTAATAGAAAAATATTGAACTATGCTTACAAACAAAATGGAAATAATATAACTTGAGCAATGGTAGCTTATCTCTGATAAGAGATGTGGCGGCTACATGCCTCTAAACTATGTTACAATGAGGCTCAAAGGCCTATTTATTATTGAGAAATAATGGAAAACCCTAAACACCCAAAAACCTAACCCTAGGAGATGAAGCGCCAAAACTGTGGGGCCCGTTCGGATAAATTGGTACATCAACTTCCCGGGATCGTAACTTTGGTAGACGATCTACGTTTGACTATCATAATAACTCGTTTCGAAGATATCGAAGAGGAGACCAAAAGAAAATAGGAAATTGAATTTAGGATATTCTCGGTCTCTCTGTTTTCCCTAAAATGGTTTTTTAGCGCCTTAAACTGGCTCTAGAAGTTCAAGACCCGAAAAATTGCCAAAAATAGTAAACTGTGCTACAATTGAGGAAACCGGAAAATTTAAAGAGATAGTGTTTTGGGTCCAAGTGGAATAGGCAGGTGGCCACCAATATCCACCTGGATCATTCCTCCCCCCTTAGGAAGTAATGGTCCCCTTTGCATTGAGTGCGTCCATGAGATGGGGAAACTTCCGCTGAACTTGGTCCCTGGTGAGCCACTTTCCTTGGTGAAGGAGTTGGTCAGCTTTGACAACCTGATATAGTTGGATCTTCTATTGGTGAGTATTCTTGATCTGTGTGTCCATGATTTGATCAATGATGGCCTATTCCATGCAGTCTGGTTTTAGCTCTGTACACTAGGTGCAGACCAAGGAACAGTGGAATGTTAAGTTCGAAGGAATTGTCCCCTACAACCTTGGCGATGGTGTATGGCCCATATCAGAGTGGGTGAAGCTTTTGGTGGGGTCCAGTGAGGCACTCCTGCAAATGTAGCCAAACTTTGTCGCCCACCTAGAACTTATGTGGCACCCGATGTTGATCATGGCACTGCTTGTACTTAGCATTGGATCTGTCCAATATATCATGGACTTGCTGGTGGATGTATTGAATGCAATCAATGAATTTGTTAGCCCTATTAGCTTCAGACTCGACATGAACCGAATCTGCCTGAGTAGCTGCAAATGGTATGGCCACATCAATGGGACATAATGGCTGAAATCCCAGCCCTAACTGAAAGCGGTTGTGGCCCATTGAGATGTGGAGAACTTTGTTGTAGTTGTGTTGGACATAGGGGAGTCTTTCATCCCATGTGTGTGGATGCTTCGAGTTGTACATGGATAGAATATGCATGATCATCCTATTGACAACCTTTGTTTGGCCATCAATTTGCAAATGGAAAGTCATGGAATTAGTAAGTTTTGTATCCAGCATCGACTAGAGACTTGACCAAAATGGACTTCGGAATTTGTTGTCCCAATATGAGACAATGGAATGTGGGATCCCAAAGTGTACCCACACTCGTTCAAAGAAGAGCTTAGCAGTGGCCTCTACTATGATACTCTTCTTGCAGGCTACCATGATGGCCATCTTAGAGAATCTTTTGACAACCACAAAAACACAATCGTTGTGGTGCTTAGTAGAAGGAAGGCCCGGCATGTAATTCATGGAGATAGATTCCCAAGGCCGGCTAGGAGTAGGTAGAGGAGTATACAGGCCTTTCTTCTTGATGGTTGGGTTGGAAATGACGTAGGCGGTGCAGGATCTAATGTACTTCCGAACATCCTGACGAAGTTTCGGCCAATAAAAATATTTCTGCAATACCGCCACTGTTTTATTTACTTCGAAATGTCTAGTGACCCAACTGTAGTGCGACTCCCAAATCACCTTGGCACGCTCGCTTGAAGGAACAAAGACGTGTCCTAGGTAGCTTAACAATGCACCCTAAAGGTGAAAATTTGGAACTTACTTCCTTTCCAGGAGTGTTTGGTATGTGCTACCAAATTTTGGATCGCTCTTATAAAGATGTGACCACCCCGATGTCTCGTGCCCACAAGAGTCGAGCACAGTGATCAATGCCATGACCGGTGGTCTGCTGAGGCAATCAATGACATTATTGGTGTTTCCCTTCTTATACTTGATGTTCAAATGGAATTTTTGCAGGTATGTGGACCATTTCTGATGGTGATCATTCTGCAACTTCCCTTGTGTCTGTATGAAATGTAGAGGTTGGCGTTCTGTGTGGATGACCATTTCCTTCCCAAGAATGTAATGCTTCCATTGATGGTAGGCTTGCACAATGGAATACATTTCTTTGTTGTAAGTGTGGTACTTTCAAATTGTGTATGAAAGTGTCTCACTATGGTAAGCCACTGGATGCCCATGCTAAGTAAGAACTACACCAATAGCATAATTAGAGGCATCTGTCTCAATCTCAAATGATTGTTGCGGGCCTGGTAATGTGAGTAATGGTGCAGGACAGAGGTGATTCTTCAACTTAGAGAACACTTGTTGTTGGGTTTCAGACCAAAAAAAACTTTTCTTTTTCTCCGCCCTTGTTGACTTGACTTAAAGCTCAAGTGATATGAGAGAACCCCAACATGAACCTATAGTACAAGCTAACAAGACCGAAAAAGTTATGAAGCTCTATTAGAGTGGTTAGGGCTTGCCAATCCCAAATGACTTGTATCTTGGATGAGTCCACATGTACACCTTACTCATCAATTATGTACCCCAGATATTGAACCTAGGTCAGACCAAAGGTGCATTTCTCCAAGTTAGCACACAACTTGTGTTGTCACAGGGTTTGAAGGACCTGTCGAATATGGTGGAGGTGCTCATCCCAACTTTGGTTGAAGATCAAGATGTCATCTAAATTCACCACCATGAATGCATTGGTGAAGGGTCACAATATGTCGTCCATCAGTCTCATGAAGGTTTCAGGGGTGTTCATTAATCCAAATGACATGACCAGCCATTCGAAAAGGCCCTCCTTGGATTTGAAGGCAATCTTCTACACAATATAGGGTTCAATAGGCACCCGGTGGCAACCTAACTTCAAGTCAATCTTGCTGAAATATTTGTCCCCTTGAGCTAGTCAAGAAGGTCACCAATCCATGGGATTCGGAACCTATTCCAGATAGTGATCTTGTTCAACGCCTAATAGTCAATACAAAGCCTCCAGGTCCCATCCTTCTTCTGTACCAATACAATCAAGCTCCCACGGGGTGATGAGCTTGGCCTTATGCGCCCTTTCTATAATAGTTCATGAATCTGCCTCCTAATCTCGTCGTTCTCCAAAATGGAGTGCTGATAGATCTTTCCATTGGGTAGTGAGGTGCTCGGGGTCAGATCGATGGAGTGCTTGACCTGACAGTGCAGAGGTACCCTTGTACGTGAGGAAAAAATATCATGTACTCCTCCGCAATCTTGTCCATCTACTGCTGTTGTGCAGAGAAGCCTTTTCTAGAAGCCATGGACACAACCTTCTTCTTTCCCTGAGGGCGAATCATAAGGAAAACAACTTCCCTAGTCTGGGAAATGATCTTACTACATTGCTTTGCAGTGATCAAAGAGATGGCAGTAGGCGGGGCTACCTCCGGTATCCTGTACAACTTGTTGGCCAAGGTAATAATAACAAAGTGAGGTCTAGACTCATATACAACATGTCACTTCCACAAGTATGGTTGTCTTAACAATAAATCACAAACTTCAAGAGGAGCAACATCACACAATACCTCATCCATGAAGGGCTTGATGTTGTAGGGAAGGCAGAAATGTTGGTTGACATGAAGATCTCGTTCTTGGTGAAGCCACTCGATGGTGTACAGTTGTGGATGTGTTTTAGTATTTAGGCCTAGTCGCTTCATTCCCTTTGCTGAAATGAGGTTCTTTTGGCTCCCACTGTCGACAATGAACAACAGCGGAGAACCCTTCACCCACATTTGTTAGTGGAAGAGGCGTTCCCCCTCCTCTGGATCTTCAGGCTCAATCTTCGAGATCTTGGTGGTGGCCATGGTGGCACTGGGCCCTGCATCAATGATCTTCTTCCCTTTGTCAGCTCCCTTATCGGGTTCTGATTCAGAGTCGGAACATGCATCTGATTCAAAAGCCTTCAGCTTGGCCACCAGTGACTCCTTGGCCCGACACTCACTTATATTGTGAGTGGAGCTCTTATGGAACTCATACCATTTACACATTACCTTCTTTGTCTTTGTGGTGTTGTTCTTTGCTTGTGGCTTCACTGGGCTGTTCTGGGTAGCCCTGCCTTGGCTTGGTACTTTGTTTTATGGTTTGGGGGAGCCTTTTCCTTGCTTTGGATTTGCATATCCAAAGTGCCGCTTCTTCTGTTTAAACTTCTACTCAATATTAATAGCGTATCGGTACATTGTGTTGAGCGAGGAAATGTCCAGGAACTCCATCTCGTCATGGATGTAATTGTGTAGATAGTCGTGGTACTTGAGAACCAAATTCCGCCCATTATCCTTGATACCTAGCTTCATGCGGAGGGTATGGAAAATATTTGTGAACATTGACACATCTTGGTCCCTTCCGTGCCATAGCGTGGTCCACTTTATGTATTTATCTTCATAGCTCTTGACAGGGTAATATTGTTCCTTGATGGCGTCTCAGAAAGAATCCCAAGTGGGTGCAGATGAAAACGATGAGGGATCACTCTCATCTTTTTGTTCACAGTAGGTTTCCCACCTTCCTTGACGTGTGGGGCAACTTTGAGAAGTGCAAAAGTAATATTTTCCCAATTGGAAAAGTCATGAATTGAAAAATATCCTTCCAACAGATTTAACCATTTATCTATGACATTTGCATCTATAAGGCCTTCAAATATGGGAATATTGAAGTTATCTTGTACCTTAACAGGAGTGGCACCTCCAGAGTGGCTGTTGGATGAAGATGCATCGCCTATGGGTAGTCGTCGAATGATCTCAGAAAAGTTATCCATCACTGCATCCCTCTATCACTCGAGGACTTCCTCCAACAACATTTTGAAAGAATCTCCCGGCCCCTTGTCTTTCTTTTCTTCCTCCATGGGAGGTCATTGGGTTTTGCGAGGTTGATCTTGCAACAATTCAACCAGATCAAGCCATAACTCCTCATACCCTGACCTCGTTGGGGACATGCAAAGAAAAACAGAGAAAGAGCATACCACTGATCCGGAATTAAACAGGAACATAATAACTTACAGATATAATCATAAATACCAATATGCAGTAGAAAAGCACTTCATTTCGTTAACATAAAAATACTGAACTATGATTACAAACAGAATGGAAATAAGATAGCTTGGGCAATGGTAGTTTATCTCTAAGAAGAGATGTGGTGGCTACATGCCTCTGAACTATGTTATAATGAGGCTCAAGGGCCTATTTATTATTGAGAAACAATGGAAAACCCTAAAAATCCAAAAACCTAACCATAGGAGATGAAAAGCCAAAACGGTGGGCCTCGTTTGGTTAAATTAGTACATCAAATTCCCAGGGTTGTAACTTTGACATACGATCTCCTTTTGGCTATCATAATACCTCGTTTCAAATATCTCAAAGAGGAGGTGGAAAAAAATTGGCGAGATGATTAGCGATGTTTTCAGTCTCTCCTATTTCTCTAAAAACATCGTTTAGGGCCTCAAAATGGCTTCGAAAGTTCAGGACCCGAAAAGCTGCCAAAAATAGTAAATTGTGCTATAATTGAGGAAAATGAAAAACTAAAAGAGAGCGTGTTGGGGGTCCAAGTGGAATAGGCCGGTGGCCACCAATATCCACCTAGATCAATGTTATTCTCCCCCTTTGACATCAATGGAAAAGGGAATATACTCACCTTGTGCTAATGCATATTCTTTCCTTGAACTCTCCCTATCACCAACATGATTCTTGGCTAAAATTAGTGGACCACTCCCCATGAGATCTTAACCACAAACCATTACCTTCTCTGATTGCTCACTTCTATTTTATTCACAACTATGCTCTCCTTGCCAAGGATGTGTCTATATTTAGCTTTGGTCTTGTGACTACTCCCATATGCTTATTTTTCCTTACAACTTAGTTATCAAAGAGTTTATCTCCCTTAACTGATGCTTCTCCTTATTTGCAATTCTCCTTCTTTTGCTTTTCTTATCTCTTGAATTTTAGTTTTTAATTCATACATGTCAATGATCTTCTTCTAATTGATCAATTGCAATGGGTTTGTCTTCAATATGTCCAAGAATGAGCATACTTCCTAATCATCCTCCATTATTTCGTTTTGATGCAAAAACAAGCCTTTGTTTTATCTTCCTTCATTTTTGGTTTGCATGCTTCTCTTTCTATTTTGTTGCCTTCACTGAAGTGCTTGAAATTTCAGGGGTTACCTTTTCTGCCATTGCTTGTACTGCTACTATGTCTGAATTATCTTCCACATGTCCATCTTGCAAACTTCTCATTTTATCACCCTTTTCTTGCAACTCACATTAAAAAATTCCGCTATTCTTAACGTGGCTTAAGATGTTGTAGTCTCTTATTTGTCGTTTACAAATGAGAGAGATATCCCTCTTCTTATTTACCTTCATTAAGGGCATATATGTTGTCAAAAGTCGTGTTTCCTTTTGACACTAATTTTCTAGATATTGTTTTTCTTATTTTACATCCTTTAGAATTGAATATGACCTCATGACTGTTATTAGCCATTTCACTTACACTTAAAATATTGTGCTTCAAACCTTCAACAAATAGAAAATCTTTGGCTTTCACTCTTTCATTACCGAGGCTAACCATTTGTTTGCCCATTATTATGGTTGATGCATTATCTCCAAAAGTGACACTGCCACCTTTGACCTCCTTTAGAGAGAGAAATCTACTTTTATCTCTTTAAATGGTGAGAACATCCACTATTTATATACCATTGACTGTCTTCATTTTGATCACATAAAGTTAGACTGCATTCCTCTCGTTTCTCTCGCTTCATTTTCCATATACTATTTGTTCTTTAATTTCCATTTCTGATAGCATCTTCGTTTTTGCTTTGGTTAAGTGGCCACAATATACCATTTCTACAATATTTAGCTTTGTGCCCAAGGTTATTGCATTTGTAACATTCAATGCAATCCAATAATGGAGAAAAAGAGTTATTTTCTCTAATGCCACTTTCATACACACTTATGGGTTTGTTACTTGCATATTTGTTCATGGAATCCCTAAGGGATTTTCTTCTTTTATAGTCCTTTCTTATAAAAGCTCTACAATCAACTTCTTTGTGACCAAAGTTATGGCAAGTAAAACAATATCCATTAAAGAAAATTCAGTACTTTGTTATGAAGTATCTCCTTGGAGGAGTTAATCATTTTGAGGGAGTTGGGTTCCTTTGGTTGTTTAATTGAGGAATTTCATATTTTTGTTTCTTTTTTGTTCCATGTATACATGTGGGATTGATTTGATTAATTCCTTTCTAGTTCTTACTTTATTTTCTGCTACTGCTTTCTTTCATAGGCCTATTAAGTACTTTAGTATAGCTCTTAGGTTCTTTCATGCATATTGTTGAGCATGATTCTCCCATGGAATCTTTATGAAAACCAAGACCTATTTTATTGAGAGGGGATCTCTAATTATTAAGAATACCATCTAAGGCGTTGGTACTCTTATCAAACTTCAGATATTGATTTAGCTTATCATTGGCTTTTCTAGATTATTTCTCAAGGAAGCAATCTCAGCTTCCAATTTCTCACATTGACCTTCTATAGAGAAGTCTTAATACTACTGATGCAATTAAAAATTAAACTAGAAAAAAACACAAAGCTCTTCTTCACATTAACAAAGATCAAATAGTTTTGGTGATAATTTTACAGGACACATCCATATCCGATGGTTATGAACACAAACAGTAACTTACTAACATCTACAATCATACAGATCAACAAAATAAAATACTAACATATATACAATTGATAATGTGGCTCGTTGTTGTGGGCCCTCACTCTAGGCCCTGTTGTGCCATACAACAACCCCCCATTTCATATCATTAAAATTCCAAAACTATAATGTGAAATGGGTCCCTTTTTTAATTTTTGTTTCAAATTGGTATCAATTTAAAGTTCTATTTCAAAAAATGCTTGAATCAAAGGGAACATCATTAAAAAGCCTTTTTAATAAAACCAATCGATAAACCCCAACATAAAACGATTTACCTTTATCATTGCGATAAAGCGATCGCAAGATCGCATATCGCAATGACAAAGAAAGCTCAACTTAAGGGACATCTTGGTTTTCGCTGATGCGAAATCGCAATCAGATATCGGCAAATCATAAAGTAACATGAGTAATAATCCTTGCTGCGATGCGATGCGAAATCGGCAATCGGCAATCGGTGATAACGTTTAAAGCACAATTAAGCTCCCCCTTGTCCGATGCGATGCGATATCGCTATTGGCGATCGGCAACTTACCATGCCCTCATCCTAAGAGGCCCTACCAGCTATGCCCGGCACGATGCTATATCGCTATCGGCAATTGGGGATTCCAAACAAAACCAATGAAATAACTTAGCGTTTCCTGATGCCCGATTGTGTAAAGGGTAAAATAGCACAGTTTTCAAAGTAACAGTCATAAAGGTGGTTTAATATGATTTATTCGTAATTAAGACCATATCCTTTGGAAAAGCCGCTCATCCGCGTTCAAACCGCCAAATCACCCTAAGCATGCTTCGAATAAATCATTCAGCCATTAATTGAAGCAACTTTAATTAATGAGACTGACAGACCATAACGACCATTTAATAAGAATAGCAGGCTTGAAGCCTATCCACGTATTTGATCCTAAGGCCACCTTAAGTCGATTAATTACTATGAATGCACCAAGATATATATATATATTTCATTCTGTTCAATTCATGATATTGTTGCATGTGTTGCGCTTATCTTTCACTCTGCGCAGAATTCTTCCATAGAAACAGAAGAAAGTGGAATGGGAAAGAAATCCAAGAAGACTACAATGCCTACTGCTCTGCCAGCCGCAGGGCTAGCTGTCGCTGATCCAACTGGAAAGAATAAAGGGCTAATATCATATACAACTTGCTTAGGACTCACCAGGACCACTTGGCAAGGGACTTATAATTTGATTGAAGCGGAAGGGCCAACGGTGACCAAAGTAGAGATTTTATGTGATAATACCAGCAAATCTGATGCCAATTTAAAGGACTTGGCCGACTCCTTCCTACACAGAATAGCGGCTTGGGAACAAGTTCTTCCTTACACAGATGTGGTAAGGTGGGCAATCCAAGAGCTCCCAATTATCAATAGACTATTTGAAACTGCGGATGGGAGGGTTTTCGGTTCGTTTCGAGCCGAAGCCCTAAGGCTAATGTATCACCTGCCGCAAGAAGAGAAGAAATATAATGCTGCATTTTTGGAGAAATTTCGAGCAGAGAACAAGACCGAGTCTGAACCAATTCGAAGCTGGAGACAGAATCCAGCAAAAAACAAGCATGAAACCTCGGGTAAGTACTCAATTGACTCCCTGTGTTCTCCTTACTGTTATGCTGGAATTATGATGTGTAGGCTATGGGGATTGCATGACTCTGCCAATTTCACCATAGAAATGGTTCCCCTAATAGAGGCAACATGTAGTGGAGAAATCATGGATTGGGTAGTTATATTATCCGACAAGTTAGACAAAGCCATCCTCGACTTCAGGTCTGACTATCGTGTCACAGAGAGGGTTATTCCACCATTTTATTATAGTGCCTATATTATGAATGTGTTGTGTTTTAATTCTGAGTTTCTTGTGCTGGGATGGAGGTGGACGTCGCAAGACCCCACACCCATTCACATATATCATCGAAAACTATGGAAGACTAGTTATAAGCACCACCTGTACCAAATATGCAACGGTTTTATGTTGCCAATTCATTATTCAATTTTTAATAAGCTTGCCCCGAAAATTTCCAAGCAAGCAGGGGTAGATTTGACTGTAGTAGCAAGTTGGTTTGGGGAGGAGAAATTCACCTACATCAGAGTTTTTAGCAGTCAGGCTAAGCCACATGTACTACCATTTTACATCCCCGATAAGCTACTTTCCAGGGAGGTAGCTTATCAAATTAGTGCTGAAGGGGTTACCCAGACCCTGAAAACAGCTAAAAAACATGTTTGTCCTTCTTTTCCATTACGAATTGGAGTGTATACCCTGCACAATATCAATCATGCAGAGAAGGAAGCCGGGAAAATGAATTTTCTCACTCTGGCTACTCTGCCAAGAAGGCAGTATGATCCAAGAAAGATCGCTTACAATGCGCTCGACCAGGCCAAATTGGCCAAGGTCGAGCACAAAGAAGACAAATTCGAAGATTTGTTCGCATCAGCCAAATCACTGTATCAAGTCAAGTCACTTGCCAGAAATGTTTATAATGATGAAGGGCTAGTTGAATTTAACAGAATTAGAGAACAGAGGTTGCAAACTCTGCCTCTAGACCTGTTAGCGACTGGACCGACAACAACCAGGTCAAGCGAGTCTGAGCAGTGAAATAATACACCACCTCCTACTACATCAAAACAGCAGGAGGAAACACATAATCAAAGGCAAGAGGTGACCCAGGAAAATGTGCAGCGACAAGAAGAAACCCAAGCAAAGACCCAAGAAGAAAGCAACTCTAAGAATAACAATGATACTTTAGTTGATCCGAATTTGCTCCAGCAATGGCAGCAATTCAGTACAATAATCAATAACTTAGAGTGCTCGAAAGGTGATGAGGTTTCTAAAGAAGGTGATACACAGGAAGCAACATCGAAACCGGTTTCAGGTTAAACCAGCGGCCTACCCAAAACAAAATAACTAGAGATAATTCCTAAAGATCCAACGGGAGACATCGTTTTGCAAATTGAAGAGATCCCCCCTTTAGATGTATTTTATAGCCCGAGAATAAAGTTGTCGTAAAGCGACAAAGGAAAAGGAAAAGGACTGATCAACCTTCCCTATTCCCTGAATCAACAGTGACGGGAAATGTAGTGTGGAAAGAAGAATTCAACCCCTCCGACGACTTAACCAAGCTATCACAGTTCGTTGGAGCATATTCAGCGGGGACCATTGATAAAGCATCGGAGGTGAGCAATTTGTTAAAAGCCAAGGATCAAGACATCTCGTCGCTACAAGCGAGATTATCAGAAGTTCAGTAGAGGGCAGAGCAGGCGGAGAAAGAATTACTAGTACAACAGCAGAACAATAATCAGCTGACCAAGCAATTACAAGAGCAAAAGCAGAGAATTGATGAAGGCACAATACAAAGGCAAAAGGAGCTATCAGCGGCACTGGAGCAGTTAAGAATATCAAGTGAGGGAACAATGAAAGCGAAAGATGAACAAATCGCTCAATTGACCACTCAAATTGAGCAAATAAAAAAGCTCCCTCAGATAGATGAGCTCAAAGCAGAAGCGCTCCATCTAATAAGGCATTGATTAATCAGGTTAAGCTACTATGTCAACAGATTACACAAGCAGAACCATTGTGCGAGTTGGTAGCATCTATAAGCGAAAAGGTAGAAAAAGCAAGGACCGATTTGGATCAGGCCGAAGAAACACTGACAAAATTTATAGAATGGCACGATTCCGATATACGCCAGGAAACTAATCTACCGAGAATTCTAGAATCGCATAAAGAGATATTATTCACAGAATGGCAATCGCAACTAATGAAGGCAGAAAGAGCAATTTCAAGATGCAAGACAATCAATGGAAATTTGGTTGAATTAGTAAATAATACACTTTATTTATCTAATATAATTTCCCAATGCACTCCAGGTCAATTCACCGCGGCAAATATGTTGGAGCACTCATGCTATCCGGAGCTGGAGAAAAATGCAAGATTGATCGCTGGAATCAACAGTTTGACGTGGGATGCTTATTGGTTCTTCTTAATCAAGCCATATAGCCAAAGAGCCACCTTGAAGTGCCTAACAGATGCTGTCGGGTATATTATACCCGACATTCAGGATGCCACCTTCGCTGCCCAATTCAGTTTGCGCCTCAACAAACCGCCAGAAGTGGAACCAGCTTGCGATAAGCTAGCTCAGGTTTAAGGGCAAACAACCTGAGTCATGACTCACATCGTTGACTGCCAGATCGCCCATGAGAAATAGATCGCATTTACTTATACCAATTTAGTAGGATTTGTTTCATAGATTTTTTTAGCTTAGTAGTATTTATAGACCCTTTCATGCATTTAGAAAGGGTCGTAAAGTTTTGTATATGACTTAAACCCTGAAGTTGCACTATTGTACTTCAGGGATATTCTTTATGAAACTGGACCAATTATTCTGAATTTAATGAGAAAGGTTTTTATGCAAATGTGCACTACTGTCATTGTTTAAAAGCATTTCTGTGTTGAAGAAGGAATTTTGAATAGCGATTGATATTTCAGATTGATCTGCAGCTCACATGGTACTATTATCTGCGTATGTACTCATTTTTGTTATATGAATTGTTGTTTAAATCGCTCTAGCTATTATCGCTTATATATATATGTGTTTTTCACAGCATTCCTTATGCATTCCACTGTTGGTTGTTTATTGCATGCTTCCCTTTCAATCGTATATATGCATCGATGATATAAACAGTGAATGCAGTAATTTGTATTTATCGCTTCATTGTGACTATTCACATGAAGTAATATTTGAATGATTGAATGTCTCTTATTTATTTTACAGAGTCATCTATATGCCTGTTAGATAGGTAAAGATTATTTAACGTTGCATTCTGAATGAATAAGTTGTTCCCGGGATTAGTATTAGTTTCCCTATTTTCGTCAATAGAATAAGCTAGTCGCCTATCACTTAAGCAAACTATTAATCACCCATCCATCCCTTTTATTTCATTATCGGGAAACTGGTCCCGTTATCTCCAGTCGGAGCCACCATTCCAAACGGAAAAGGAGTTGCACTAAGGTCCGGACCGGGTGGTTATCCCCCAATGTTGTGGCAACGATTTCCGAGGCCTCAACATTTCTGGCGCTAGAAGGAGGGCCGTCCGCTATGAATGGCGAGTAAGAAAACACCTACAAACCATTCAAAGAGTAATTCCCCCTCCGCCTCTCCTCGGACATCTCGTTCGCATTCTGAATCTCCAGTATCCAGACGAGACGAAGAGGAATCAACCACTACTGCTCAATTACAAAATACTTCAAAACACTTAAGTCCGGAGTCCCCTGAAGTTCAATCCATCATCCAGAAACTTCAAGGCTTCTCAATAGCCCCTCCTAGATCTGAAGTATCACAAGGCAGTCACACTTCGCAATTTCGCTTACCCCCTCATCTTACCAGACTCCAAATCGAAAAGCTAGGTATTGAACCACCTGAATTTCCTTTACCCGAAAGGAAAAGGATCAAGAAAACCGCTGAAGGTTCTGGTAGCGAAACCTTTTCCCCATATTCTTCCATTTCATCATCACCTGTGCGAAGTCATACGCCCACTTCACCACTCCATATCGTTGTTCACCAAGGGGCTCCATCTCAAGCATCACCATCTTTTCAGTCTGTACTTCCACCTCCCCCTCAGGCACCTGGAACACCACAAGCGATCGTTGGTAATCCTAAAATGGCCCAAAGACCATGGAGAAGTCCTAGTGCGGTTACCATGCCTGCACCTTTACATCCTTTATCCGATTACCCCGAAAAATGGTTACCCAAATTCAATCTAGATGCTGGAACTTCTGCAGAAGAACATATTAACAATTTTATGCTATCAGTCAATCTAAAGGGAGTCACTAAAGAAGATGTGGTAGTAAGATTGTTTCCCTATTCACTACAAGGATCTGCAGGGTCTTGGTATTTTTCCTTACCCTCTGGATCCATCACAAGTTTGAATATCTTCCAGGAACAGTTTCTCACCAAATACGGTGATGACAGATCCTTAGCTACACTTGTCCATGATCTTTCAAATTTAAGGATCGAGTCGAGAGAACCCATCAAGGAGTTCAACTCCATATTTAACAAACTCTTGAACAAGATCCCCACTGATGATAAGCCAAGCGAACAAGTTAGAAGCGAGTGGTATATCACCGCTTTGCCTTCAAACATTGCCATATTTGTCGATAGGGCCAAATAGCCTACATTGGCCGAAAACATGAAGGAAGCGCTCGCTGTGGAAAAAAGTGTAATCGCCTTAGAAAAGAAAACTGCCTTGGAAGAAAGAAAATCTAAAAAAGTGTCCTTTAAAGATGACTCTAAGAAGAATACTAAGGATCCATATGACATGGAGGGCCTTCAAAAATTCCTTAAAACTATGTCGAACGAAATGGTTGAGATCAAGAAACAAGTATCTGAATCCTCAACGAAGAAACCATATAGGAATTTCAAGAAACCCGAGTCCAAACCTCCAAACGTTATATCATATGTAGACGCGGATCCTGAGGAAGAAGAAGAGGAAGAAACATTTATACCATCTGAAGGAGAAGAAGAAGAAGTAGTTCAATGTCACGGAATGTGGGACTTTATACTCCCTAATTCCGATACTGATGCCGAACAAGAAGCCTTTCCTGTCACTACAAGGAGTAAAGGTACTCCCGAACCTGTTCAAGCTAATCCAAAGAAAAGGAGTGTTGGAACCAATACTGTAAAGGAAAAGGTACCCGTTAGAAAGCCAGCCGCAACAGTATCTAACAATCAGCCATCATCTTCTACTACACCTTCACCATCTAAAACTTTGGTAGTTTCTGATTCGATGGATTACAACATTGTCGATGACATGAAGAAAACTAAGGAAAACATAACCATGCTTGAACTTAGTAAATTAAAACATTAGTAAAAATTACTACTCAAAGAATTTAACGTTGTCCCTTCTTCACCTCTTCCCACCACTAAAGCTGCAAGTGACTCAGGACAACCCCCTGCTGGTAGAGTTGAGGCAACCGACACAATTCTGATTGGAGATAGATCAAACTCCCATACACCCCCTTTCCTCCTGACTTATGAAATTTATAATCGAAATCTGCACAACTGCTTAATTGATTCTGGGGCATCTTCGAATATAATGCCTACTTCAGTTTTCTCCAAGCTGAATACAGAACGCCAGAAGTCTTCTATTCACATTGTGTAGTTAGATAGAACTAAAGTTCAAGTTCTAGGGGAAATAAACTCTGTAACAATCAGGTTATCGGCAGATCCAAGAATTGTCCAAAGGATCGATATTCTAGTCGCCGATATACCTGAATTTTATGGATTGATTTTAAGCAGGGATTGGTCAGAAAAACTCCATGGGTATA
>APFE030631030.1:0-10321 GCA_000404065.3 Pinus taeda | reverse complement strand
TAACAAAAAATGTAGATAATTCATTATTTTGGTCTTTATATTTTGATGGATCTAAGTCCAGTGAAGGATCAGGAGCAGGATGCATTTTGGTCAGCCCGCAAGGAGAAAAAACAATGCTGTCCTGTAGATTAGAATTTGAATGCACGAATAAAACAGCTGAGTACGAAGCGCTTGTCCAAGGACTGTACAAAGCAATTGGCCTCAAAGTTCAGTACTTAAAGGTCTTTGGCGACTCTGAGATTATTGTCAAACAGGTAAGGAATACAATCCATTATCTTTCGAACCATCTTAAGCATTATCAATCGCTAGTACAACAACTCACCTCCCATTTTTTAGCATTCAATATATCTTCCATTCCTAGGGCGCAGAATTCCGCAGCTGATTTGCTGGCCAATGTCACTTCTAAGCTGCTCCCTTCTGAAGACTATAGTCCAGATAGGTTTTCAGTAGAATTACTTTTTAGGCCATCCATACCAGATAATGTAACCAATTGGAGAGTGTTTAACCACGATGAAGATATTTTACAATTTCTGACCTTTGAAAAATCCTATGACAATCAAATCATTGAGGAAGATGAGCACGATACTCAAATACAAGGTAAACATGAGGAAAACTCAATCCCTAAGCGCGTAGTGAAGCTTGAAGACCTTTACGATATCAAAGACAGGTTCAAACCTGTATCTAATACAAAGCTTCAGAGCTCTACCTTAAGGTTTGAATTAATAAACCTTGGCACCGAACAAAATCCTCAAAACATTATTTTAGGATTGGGACTTTCTATAGAGGAAAAGGAAGCATTTATTAGTCTGTTACGAAAGAATAAACATGTTTTCTCTTGGAGATATGATGATCTAAAAACATATGACATATCTATTATTCAGCACACTATCCCAATGCTTCTCGAGCAGAAACCAATTCAACAAAAGTTGAGAAAAATACATCCAAACCTAGAGGGTCAAATAAAGTCGGAACTCAACAAACTCTTGAAAGCTAAGATTATTTTTCCCGCATGACACTCGAATTGGGTCTCCAATATGGTACCAGTTAGAAAGAAGAATGGCGACATAAGGATTTGTATTGATTTCAGGAATTTAAATAAGGTAGGTCTAAAAGATAATTTCCCATTACCCACTATGGAGCAGATACTCCAATCAGTGGCTGGTTCAGAGTTAATTTCCTTCTTGGACGGATTTTCAGGGTATAATCAAATTCTGGTTCACCCAGATGACCGACTCAAAACCACCTTTAGAATAAAGTGGGGAACATATGCTTATCAGAAAATGCCTTTTGGACTTATTAATGCAGGAGCCACTTTCCAAAGAGCGATGGACATCGCTTTCAAAGGGTTAATTAATAGAACAATAGTTGTCTATCTAGATGACATCACTGTGTTTTCAAAAGAGAGAGCCAACCACTTGCATGATTTGAATCAGATCTTCCAATGCTGTAAGAAATACGGTATCTCTCTAAACCCTAAGAAATCTTTCTTCGCTCTTGATCAAGGTAAGCTCCTAGGCTTTATTGTATCTAAAGATGGCATCTATATCGATCCAGATAGGATTAAGGAAATTTCTGAAATCCCTTTTCCTCATAATAATAAATCCATGCAGTCATTCTTAGGCCAAATTAATTTTGTAAAAAGATTCGTTCCAGATTTTTCTCAAATTATTTTACCACTTCAAACTATGATTAAGAAAAATTCAGTCTTCAAATGGGGAGTTCCAGAAAAGGAAGCATTTGAACTAATCAAGCAGTCAATAATCAATGCCCCAGCTCTAAATACCCCAAATTTTTCTAATCATTTTACATTGTATACCATCGCATCCGATTCGTCTTATGCTGCAGTACTTACACAGATCAATAATCAAAATTTGGAAGCACCGATTTCATTCTATAGCTCAAATATTCAAGGTGCAGAATTAAACTATTTTGAAGTAGAAAAACAAGCCTTTGCTGTATATAAAGCAGTTAAACATTACAGACCCTTCCTGTTGAAAGCCCATATAAAGGTTATAGTTCCTTTCTCCTCAGTTAGGCAACTGTTAATCCAGAGAGAACTGGGAGAAAAAAGGGCAAATTGGGTAACAACACTTCAGGAATATGACCTAGAAATCAAGCCAGCAAAGATTGTTAGAGGCCAAGGGTTTTGCAGGTTATTGGCAGGCGCGTCCAACATTCCGGAATCAAGCGATACAGATCAACCTGAAACCATCAATCAGGTAAGTGTCATTGATTCTGAATCACAGTATGCTGATTTAATATTTTACTTGAAAAATGGATATGCACCTCCCAACTTGTCCTACAAAAATAAAAGGGCCATAAGATTGAAAGAAATTTTTTTTACCATTATTGATGATGTTCTGTTTAGGAAAAATTATTATTCCGTTTTACTAAGATGCCTTGAAAAACAGGAAGCACAAAGGGTCTTGCAGGAATTGCATGACGGACCAGCAGGAGGCCACTTCGGAGCTGATATAACAGCTCACAAAGTCATCCATGCTCGATATTACTCGCCCACTCTGTTTAGAGATGCTCATGAATATGTGAGGAAATGCCAAAGTTGTCAAACTTCAAGTGGAAGACTAA
Source organism: Pinus taeda (assembly GCA_000404065.3). Classification (NCBI taxonomy): domain Eukaryota; kingdom Viridiplantae; phylum Streptophyta; class Pinopsida; order Pinales; family Pinaceae; genus Pinus; species Pinus taeda. Next base: position 7,735 of record APFE030631030.1, on the reverse strand, counting down.
AGAAATCAGCCTTTCCTTTGCAACCAGTCAACATTGAACAACCATTTGAGCAATGGGGATTGGACATTATTGGAGAAATTACTCGTAATTCTTCCAAACAGCACAAGTATATCCTTACTGCTGCCGATTACTTTACCAAGTGGGTTGAAGCAATTCCGCTAAAGACAACAAACTCTGAATCCATCATTGAATTCATAGATCAATTCATAATTACCAGGTTTGGTGTCCCAAATGCTCTTGTTTTTGATAATGCATCTTACTTTTCAGGCAATGCTATGTTTGATTTCGCAATCAAAAGAGGTTTCAAGCTCGAATATTCTGCTAATTATTATCCTCAGGGTAACGGTTTGGTAGAATCTACAAACAAAAACCTTATTAAAATTATCAAGTGAACTATCGAACAAAATCACAACTGGCACAAATCTTTAATATTTGCATTATGGGCTGACAGGATAACACAAAAGGCTTCTATAGGTTCTTCCCCATTTAAACTCGTTTATGGAAAAGAAGTTGTACTACCAACAAATCTTATTCTTCCCTCTCTAGCTGTAGTTCAATTTATTGAAGAAAATCCTTCTTCTTCTTTACAACTTAGACATGACCAAATCCTGAAATTGGAAGAAGAAAGAGAAAAAGCCAAGATTATTCATGCGAAACATCAGCAGATCATCAATTCATCATTTGATTCAATCTGATCTTGGTCTAAGCAATCTCAAGTTGGTGATTTAGTCTTGAAATGGGACAAAGCCCATGAAGATAAAGGGAAACACACCAAATTCCAGAAAATGTGGCTTGGACCGTTTTAGATCTGTGAAAAGATAGGCCATTCGACCTTCATGCTACAAGATTTGTCAGGGCTGAGAGATTCTCTCCCTGTTAATGGCCTAATCTTAAAGAAATTTTTCAACTAAGGAGGTAACCCCTTCTCTTTTTAATAGTATTTTTATAGTTTGTAGCGAAATTAGAAAATAAAACTGTAAGGAATTTTATACTTGACCTTTGCTGTATTCAAAGAGTTTCTCGAAAACAAGCAATGAGATATTTATTTTTAATAAACAGAAGTATTAAACAAAAGGAATAATTTCTAGGAAATTAGTTATAATTGCATTCTGAAACTACAATACAATCCTAGTGAACTCCTCTTGAAGTTTATAAATCTTGTAAATCTTTTTAGATTTTTCAAATTGGTTATAAAAGGTTATCAATATTAAAATAGAAGCTAATCCAAGTTCAACATCTCAAACTCTTACCCTGTCATCCATCCTACCTTAAGGAGGAAAATTTTCTATCCTATTTTACCTAAGTTCGTGATTATTCAGGATGAAATTCCAAGAATACTAGATATAAAAGTTAAGAGGTCTTATTACAAGCCTACTTACCATGTTCATAGGGAAATAGTTTAGCCGACATTACCAACACTGCATACCAAAACAAGGTAATGGCTTCAATTGTAAGACAAGGGGTCTCATCACGAGCCAGCTTGTTCGGTTAGATTACTACCAGTGAATGGCATTGTCAATTAACTGGCTAGCACACTAGGGCAATGAATTTTTATCTTACAAAATAGTAGAAAATGAAAACGAATGTGAAAAAACATGTTTCTGAATTCATTCTATTAATCATGCTCTGAAGTGAATAGGACAATAGACAATGATATGGTTAAAAGGTATCCCTGCCGAGACTATGGACGTTTGCTGGCAGCAGAGGCTCTACCTATGGCAAAAGAGTTAATTTTAATAGTTGAGTTGGAAAAGTTTCCTGTTTTATCTATATCAACCAATAAATGCCAATTTAATAATATGGAATGTATCTATTTTTAAACAAGAGAGGAAATTAGCAAAGAAAGTTTTGTTTTCTTTAGAATACAATAATACCTAGTTATATTACAATTTTCCCTTTTGAATAAAATTTCTATTTTGAAAAGAGTTTAAGTACTTCTATACTTTTCAGAGATAACTATTTCTTCCAGCGAATCGCCAATTGTTGTGCCATACAACAACCCCCCCATTTCATATCATTAAAATTCCAAAATTATAGTGTGAAATGGGTCCCTTTCAATTTTTGTTCCAAATTGGTATCAATTTAGAGTTATATTTCAAAAAAGGCTCGAATAAAAGGAAACATTATTAAAAGACCTTTTTAAATAAAACCAATCAAAAATCCCAATATAAAGCGATTTATCTTTATCATTGTGATAAAGCGATCGCAAGATCGCATATCACAATGACAAAGAAAGCACAACTTAAGGGACATCCAGGTTTTCGCCGATGTGAAATCGCAATCGGATATCGGTAAAGCATAAAGTAACATGAGTAACGACCCTTGCTTTGATGCGATGTGAAATCGGCGATCGGTAATTAGCGATAATACTTATAGTGAAAAGAAGCTTCCCCTCACCCGATGCGATGCGATATCACGATCGGCGATCGGCGACTTACCATGCCCTCATCCTAAGCGACCCTACCAGCTATGACCAACGCGATGTGATATCGCTATCGGCGATCGGGGATTCCAAACAAAACGAAGCAATAACTTAACATTTCCCCGATGCCCGATTGCGTAAAGGGTTAAAAAGCGCAGTTTTCAAAGTAACAGTCATAAAGGCAGTTTAATATGATTTATTCGTAATTAAGGCCATATCCTTTGGAAAGCCGCTCATCCGCGTTCAAACCGCAAAATCACCCAAAGCATGCTTCAAATAAATCATTCGGCCATTAATCGAAGCAACTGGAATTAATGAGATTGACAAGCCGTAACGACCATTTAATGAGAATAACAGGCTTGAGATCTATCCACGGATTTGATCCTAAGGCCACCTTAAGTCGATTGATCGCTATGAATGCACCTAGATATATATATTTCATTCTATTCAATTCATGTTATTGTTGCCTGTGTTACGCCTATCTTTCACTCTGTGTAGAATTCTTCCATAGAAACAGAAGAAAGTGGAATGGGAAAGAAATCCAAGAAGACTACAATGCCTACTGCTCCGCCAGCCGCAGAGCAAGCTGTCGCTGATCCAAGTGGAAAGAACAAAGGGCTTATATCAGATAAAACATGCTTAGGACTCACCAGGACCACTTGGCAAGGGACTTATAATTTGATTGAAGCAGAAGGGCCAAAGGTGACCGGAATAGAAATTTCATGTGATAATACCAGCAAATCTGATGCCAATTTAAAAGACTTGGCCGACTCCTTTCTACATAGAATAGCGGCTCGGGAGCAGATTCTTCCTTACACGGATGTGGTAAGGTGGGCAATCCAAGAGCTCCCAATTATCAACAGATTGTTTAACGCTGCGGACGGGAGGATTTTCGGTTCGTTTTGAGCCGAAGACCTAAGGCTAATGTATCACCTGCCACAAGAAGAGAAGAAATATAATGCTATTTTTTTGGAGAAATTTCGAGGAGAGAACGAGACCGAGTTTGAACAAATTCGAGGCTAGAGACAGAATCCAACAAAACACAAGCATGAAACCTCGGGTAAGTACTCAGTTGACTCCCTGTGTTCTCTTTACTGTTATGCTGGAATTATGATGTGTAGGCTATGGCGATTGCATGACTCTGCCAATTTCACCATAGAAATGGTTCCCCTCATGGAGGTAGCATGTAGTGGAGAAATTATGGATTGGGCGGTCATATTATCCGACAAGTTAGCCAAAGCCATCCTCGATTTCAGGTCTGACTATCGTGTCACAGAGAGGGTTATTCTGCCATTTTATTACAGTGCCTATGTTATGGATGTGTTGTGTTTTAATTTTGAGTTTCCTGTGCTGGGATGGAGGTGGACGTCGCAGGACCCCACACCCATTCACATATAGTATCAAAAACTATGGAAGATTGGTTATAAGCACCACCTGTACCAAATCTACAACGGTTTTATGTTGCCAATTCATTATTCCATTTTTAATAAGCCTGCCCCGAAAATTTCTGAGCAACCAGGAGTAGATTTGACTGCAGTAGCAAGTTGGTTTGGGGAGGAGAAATTCACCTACATCAGAGTTTTTGGCAGCCAGGCCAGGCCACATGTGCTACCACTTTACATCCCCGATAAGCTACTTGCCAGGGAAGTAGCTTATCAAATCAGTACTGAACGGGTTACCCAGACCTTGAAAAGAGCTAAAAAACATGTTTGGCCTTCTTTTCCATTACGAATTGGAATGTATACCCTGCATGACATCAAGCATGCAGAGAAGGAAGTTGGGAAAATGAATTTTCTTACTCTGGCTACGCTGCCAAGCAGGCAGTATGATCCAAGGAAGATCGCTTATAATGTGCTCGACCAGGAAAAATTGGCCAAGGTCGAGCACAAGGAAGACAAATTCAAATATTTGTTTGCATCGGCCGAATCGCTGTATCAAGTCAAGTCGCTTGCCAGAAATGTGTATAATGATGAAGGGCTAGTCGAATTTAATAGAATTAGAGAACAGAGGTTGCAAACTCTGCCTCTGGACCTGTTAGCAACTATTCTGACAACAACCAGGTCAAGCGAGTATGAGTAGTGAGATAATACACCACCTTCTACTACATCAAAGTAGCAGGAGGAAGCGCATAGCCAGAGGCAGGAGGTGACCTAGGAAAATGTGCAGCGACAAGAGGAAACCCACGCAAAGACCCAAGAAGGGAGCATCTCTAAGAATAATAATGATATGTTAGTTGATCCGAATTTGCTTTAGCAATGGAAGAAATTTAGTACAAATATCGATAACCTAGAGTGCTCGAAAGATGATGAGGTTTCTAAAGAAGGTGACACACAAGAAGCGACATCGAAACCGGTTTCGGGTGAAACCAGCGGCCTACCCAAAACAAAAGAACCAGAGATAATTCCTAGAGATGCAACGGGAGATATCATTTTGCAAATTGAAAAGATCCCCCCTTTAGATGTATTTTATAGCCCTAAGCATAAAGCTGTTGTAAAGCGACAGAGGAAAAGGAGAAGAGCTGATCAACCTTCCCCATTCCCTGAATTAACAGTAACGGGCAATGTTGTATGGAAAGAGGAATTCGACCGCTACGATGACTTAACCAAGCTATCGCAATTCGCTGGAGCATATTCAGTGGCAACCATTGATAAAGCATCGGAGGTAAGCAGTTTATTAAAGACCAAGGACCAAGACATCTCTTCACTACAGGCGAGACTATCAGAAGTTCAACAGAGGGCAAAGCAAGCAGAGAAAGAATTGCTAGTGCAGCAACAAAACAATAAACAGCTGACCAAGAAATTACAAGAGCAAAAGTAGAGAATTGATGAAGGCGCAATCCAAAGGCAAAAGGAGCTATCGGCGGCACTGGAGCAGTTAAGAATATCAACTGAGGGAACAATGAAAGTAAAAGACGATCAAATCGCTCAATTGACCACTCAAATTGAGCAAATGAAAAAGCTCCCTCAGATAGATGAGTTCAAAGAAGAAGCACTCCAGTTAAATAAGGCATTGATTAATCAGGTTAAGCTACTATGTCAACAGATTACACAAGCAGAACCATTGTGCAAATTGGTAGCATCTATAAGCGAAAAGGTAGAAAAAGAAAGAACCGATTTGGATCAGGCCGAAGAAACACTGACAAACTTTATAGAATGGCAGGATTCCGATATAGGCCGGGCAGCTAATCTACCGAGAATTCTGGAATCACACAAAGAGATATTATTCACAGAATGGCAATCGCAACTAATGAAAGCAGAAAGAGCAATTTCCAGATGCAAGACAATCAGTGGAAATTTGGTTGAATTAGTAAATAATACACTTTATTTATCTAATATAATTTCCCAATGCACTCCAGGTCAATTAACAACGACAAATATGTTGGAGCACTCATGCTATCCGGAGCTGGAGAAAAATGCAAGATTGATCGCTGGAATCAACAGTTTGACGTGGGATGCTTATTGGTTCTTCTTAATCAAGCCATACAGCCAAACAGCCACCTTGAAGTGCCTAACCGATGCTGTCGGGTATATTATACCCGACATTCAGGATGCCACCTTCGCCGCCCAATTCAGTTTGCGCCTCAACAAATCGCCAGAAGTAGAACCAATGCTTGCGATAAGCCAGCTAAGGTTTAAGGGCAAACAACCTGAGGCATGACTCACTTCGCCGACTGCCAGATCGCTCCTGAGAGATAGACTGCATTTACTGATACCAATTTAGTAGGATTTTGTTTCATAGATTTTTTTTAGCTTAGTAGTATTTATAGACCCTTTCATGCATTTAGAAATGGTCGTAAAAGTTTTGTATATGACTTAAACCCTGAAGTTGCACTATTGTACTTCAGGGATATTCTTTTATGAAACTTGACCAATTATTTCGAATTTGATGAGGAAGGCCTTTATGCAAACGTGCACTATTGTCATTGTTTGAAAGCATTTCTGTGTTGAAGAAGGAATTTTGAATAACGATTGATATTTCAGATCGATCTATAGCTCACATGGTACTATTATCTGCATCTGTATTCTTTTTCGTTATATGAATTGTTATTGAAATCGCTCTTGCTATTATCGCTTATATATATGTGTGTTTTTCACAACATTCCTTATACATTCCACTATTGGTTGTTTATTGCATGCTCTCCTTTTAGACGTATATATGTATCGATGATATGAATAGTGAATGTAGTAATCTGTATGTATCGCTTCATTGTGACTATTCATGTGAAGCAATCTTTGAATGATTGAACATCTTTTATTTATTTTACAGAGTCATCTATATGCCTGATAAATAGATAAAGATTATTTAACGCTACATTTTGAATGAATAAGTTGTTCCCGGGAGTAGTATTAGTTTCCCTATTTTTGTCAATAGAATAAGTCATTTGCCTATCAGTTAAGCAATTTATTCATCACCCATCCATCCCTTTTATTTCATTATTGGGAAACTGGTCCCTTTATCTCCAGTCGGAGCCACCATTCGAAACGGAAAAGGAGCTGTACCAAGGTCCAGACCGGGTGGTTATCCCCGATGTTGTGGCAACGATTTCTGAGGCCTCAACATTTCTGGCGCTAGAAGGAGGGCCATACGCTATGAATGGCGAGTAAGCCAACACCTACAAACCATTCAAAGAGCAATTCACCCTCCACCTCTCCTCGAATATCTTGTTCGCATTCTAAATCTCCAGTATCCAGACGAGACGAAGAGGAATCAACCACTACTGCTCAATTACATCATACTTCAGAACGCCTAAGTCCCGAGTCCCCTGAAGTTCAATCCATCATCCAGAAACTTCAAGGCTTCTCAATATCCCCTCCTAGATCTGAAGTATCACAAGGCAGTCACACTTCGCAATTTCGCTTACCCCCTCATCTTACCAGACTCCAAAGTGAAAAGTTAGGTATTGAGCCACCTGAATTTCCTTTACCCGAAAGGAAAAGGATCAAAAAGACCACTAAAGGTTCTGGTAGCGATACCCTTTCTCCATCATCTTCCATTTCATCATCACCTGTGCGAAGTCATACACCCACTTCACCGCTTCATATAGTTGTTCACCAAGGGACTTCATCCCAAGCATCACAATATTTTCAGTCTATACTTCCGCCTCCACCTCAAGCACCTGGAACACCACAAGCGAACGTCAATAATCCTAAAATGGCCCAGAGACCATGGAGAAGTCCTGGTGCGGTTACTATGCCTGCACCTTTACATCCATTACCCGATTACCCCGAAAAATGGTTACCCAAATTCAATCCAGATGCTGGAACTTCTGCAGAAGAACATATTAACAATTTTATGCTGTCAATCAATCTAAAG
>APFE030631028.1:83527-94091 GCA_000404065.3 Pinus taeda | reverse complement strand
AAGTAAGGTGTTATGCCTAACCTGGTCCAGGTAGACAAAAGGAATATCTAGCTAGCCTGGTATGATGCCCGGCTGGTAGGTGGATAGGGTGCCTATGCTTGGTTAGGATGCCGGGTGAAAATAAGAAGGGTTGGGATAACCCCAATTTAGTCACGGTTCTTTATCATGAATTAGCCTAGCTGCCTATGCTGAAGAGAGTGCAGGTTGCCTCTAGCAGGAAAGCTTTTTTTGTGAAGGAAGGATTAGTGCTAGTCGGTCCCGCCTTGGAATTGGTTTGAGTGAAATAGCTATATTAAGACTAGAATAATAGTCTTTGATGGGAATAAATCTAAGGCTACACGTATTGTTGGGAAAATAAGTGAAACGTTGGGAAATGTATCACGAAATAACGTTGGGAGATGTATCATGAAATATCGCATCAAATCACGAATCTAGTGGTTATTACATATATAAATAATGACTGGAAGAAAGAAATGGAATTTCAATAAGTCCTCTCCCTTATGGTTGAGCCTACTTGTGCATCCTGAGTGATTGATCATCGATTGAGGGGAATATACCTTACTTGATACTGTTGCTTCTCCCATTCATTATCCCATACTGGTCCCTATCTTTCTTTATATCCAACAACTGGAAATGGGTGTTTGTTTACACATACATGGTTGGGGTGTGTTCAGATCAATGGATAAAATGAAATGACCAGGAACACATACATGGGTCACTGTGATTGGTAAAAATCCTGGATGCACTATAATAATTGGTTGGTGATTCGGGGTAAACTCAAGAGTATAATAAACTTAGTAAACTGCTTTCGGATGGAACTGCTTCAAGCTATAAAGCTACAACTAGAGCAAGCATCTGCTACCCTTTTATAATGGTGGTACAGTGAGATTAGTCGAGTCATTATAGAATCATGAGGGAATGAATTAGCTTGATCCACCTTGATAGATAGCATGAATCATTCCGTTGGACTTTGAAAAAGCAACGTGGTTAGTTCCATTTGTTATCTAGATACAAAGCAGAGCCAATTGTTGATCCATTAGTAGCATTGGTCCCACAGGGGAAAGCAGTCAATTAATGTTCTTTCCCAACCATCACTTTTTTACTTTTGCTTGGATCCAGATGCGGTGGTTGACATACTTAATTATTACGTGCCATGCTCTTATAATAAGAAATACCTTAAAATGTGTTGGGATAATCACTGGTTTATGTGATGTTAATCCCTAAAGGGTGGTACCAACAACTATTCGATTGTTGCTAGAGTAATCCGCTTCCCCAATAATAAGAAGAATAAGCTATACCGAGTCACATCATTTGATCGACCCTACCTGCCTGCGGTATGGAAAACTTTAATGAGTTATAAAGCAGGGTCAATGTTGCTTCTCCCATTCATTATCCCAAGGTCCCTACCTTTCTCTACAACTGGAGATAGGCGTAAGGATATTTTGACACGTGACATGGTAGGAAGGACATAGGACAAGATATACATACTTGAGACAAAACTCGAACACATACTTGACTCCGTTCAAGGTTACCCTCACCAGATAGCTAGGTAGGCTTATATTCGTTGTCAGGCCACATCACTACTGACCCAACTTCACATCCAAAGTGACGTTTTATTAAAACAAAAAAGGAATCGGCATTTCACACTTTTGATGCTACAACCGCACTTGCTTGCTCAGACTTACTTGGGATTGCTGGGATGAATTAGTAGATTTGATGGCTGGTTTGACCCAGGAACTCATGGGTAAGATAGCTTTAGAAGGGGTCTTAATTGTCCTTGGGACTTGGTCATTTCAATGACCGGCTAATTTCCATACGCCACCCTTTAGTAGGAATATATCACTTCAAGGAAGGTCAGAGTCAGGAAATATACATTATTGGCTACTTCCCATACGCGCCACCTTTTCACGAGCTAATTGACCAGGCCACTACCCCTCACTACATCACTTTTATTAAACTTGGCAGGATGATTATTCAAGCTTGACAGCTACGAATTACTTTAAGCTATCCCTTTATACTTAAGCAGGCAGTCGGTAACCGAACGCAGAAGGAGGCAAAGCGCATCTATATATTAGTTCAGAAGTGCTCCAACCTAATTATTGCAGTAATTCAAGTATCCCTCCCTACATAGTGAAACCTTGCCCTGTACACCTAATCACTTTATACACCTGCTAAGCCAACCGATGCAGATAGAGACCGCTCCGCCACCCACTCGAACAGCTAGCGACGCCCACATATCAATCACTCGAACAACCAGCATTGGAATTTACCAATGTAAGAGGAAGGAAGGTAGGACAAAGGAAAGTATTCATTTAGAAATGCACACTTTATGTAGGTCTACATCCGAAGCCAAAGTACGTTTGTATTCAAATGGTACTGAGGAGGGAGGGTCCTTTTGGAATTTACACATAAGTATCGAATAGTAGACATTGGTTTTCATTTCTTCAAAGGATTCTATGTGTGTGTTTGGGCATATAATATACTTGTGGTCGCAACCTGCTCTTGCCATCCGAGAGAAACTTCAGGGAGCTCAGAGCGTTGTACTTCACCTTTTATGACAAAAGAAAGGTCAGCTTTCAGAGAGCCAAAGCTTTTCTGCAGAGGAAAAAAGATGCAGAGGACCACTATGTGCAGAAGTGGAACGAGCATTATCAATTTGAACCGGACCACAAGAAAGAGAAAGTGGGCTTCGTAGAAATAGAATATGCATAAAACTTCATCCTCCCGTATGGGCATTAATGTAATAAAACTTCAGGATGTAAGCATTGAACGTATCCAGAACACGTTAAGCAAGTTGTCATCGTAATAAAGAATATCCACAAAAAGGTTAGGCTTCCTTCATGAGAAGATTCTCGTATTAGGGCACCAAGTGGAGGGGCTGTCACAAAATGAGTCAAGGTGGTTGGTGTAAAAAGACTATCCATAATAAAGAAGGTGGAAATCCCAAGTAGTCCCGTCCATTGCATATTCCACAAAATTTTCAGTGGAGGGACTTGTCTGAAGAGAAGCACAAAAGTTGAGGTGCTTCAGAAGATACAACTAAAGGCACTGAAGGTGGGTTTCCCAAGAAGGGGTTCCAGTGGATCACTCCAATCAAATGTATTTTCTAAATCAATATTTGTGTGTGTTTTTTTCAGCTTGCATTATAGATGTTATTATAAAACAATTGGCTCAACGAATTCTAAAAACAGGTGGCATCGTAGGTAAGATCGTGCATCAGTTCCAAAACATCCAAGAAGATGTCCTCCATCGGTTCCCAGACAAGAAGACATCTCCGAAACATCCAAGAATACGTCGACCCCACCTTACATTGAATGCATCAACACTTGGAGCAACACCTGGCATTGCCTCCTCCTGGGGTCAAGTACCGGATGGAGTACCAACATCTCGTGAATCAACACCTAGCAATCATAGGGAACCAATCTAAAAGGGCATAGTTCAGTAATAATCAAATCGACTTTCAGTGCCCTGATAATAGATTATTATGCCTCAGCCCCCCTAAGAAAGCAATTTCATTATCCAAGAATGGTGACTGAGGTTGTTGTCTATAACCGGTATCCGATCCAAGTAGCCCAGCTTGAGTATCCAAGGTAGAGTAACCAAGCCCATCTGAGTAACTAATAACGCGCCTGGGTGCCTGTACTTTAGTACGGTATTGTCATAGAAATTGTAAGTATCCAGTGTATATACGTATATATAACTCCTCAGCTATGTGATATTGTATATGGAACTATTGTGTAAGCTAACTCGCTATGTCCTCACCATGTAATAATGGGATCATCACCACGGCATCACGACCACGTGTTAATGTTCCACGTAAATGGACAGGCCTCAAGTGTCTAGGCCTCTATCATGTGTCCAGGCCTCCTCTATCGTGTGCCCAAACTTCTTCAAGTGTCCAGGCCTCAAATTCGATGGCATCTCGGAAAGACTCACTCACTAATGGCCTAACTCACCTCATTGTCGCATATCATTGTGGAACCTCAAATGGTGTATTGTTTCAAGACCTCTATCATGTGTCAAGGCCTCTTGTTAAGGGACTTGGCTTGTTGGGTGAATGATATAGTGTCTCGTCTATGTGGTAGGTTCTTGCTCCCAGGTCTTGAGCGATAGCGCTCCAACCAACCTCATGGGGGAAAGCGGTAGCGATCAGGGACAAGCAGTAGCAAACCAAACAACCTCATGGGGGCAAGCGATAGCAATCAGTCTTCATCTAGTGGGCAAGCGGTAGCTATCATTTCCCAATCAAGGGGGCCAGTGGTAGCGATCGATCATCATGTAACCCGCGGTAGCATTCCTCATTCCTAAAATCATGGGGGCAAGGCGGAAGTAGCGATTCTTTATTTACCAATCCAGGAGGCAAGTAGTAGGGATCATTTCCCAATCCATGGGCAAGTAATGGGGGATGCATATATAACAGAATGTGGGTATGCAATAATGGGGTATGCGGGAATGGTAAGTGGTAATGGGTAATGTGTATGGAATGCTTCCTGGGCAGTGAAAAAGTGTAATGAGTATCTTCCCTTGCCAACGCCAATCAACATCAAAAATGAACTCGACATGCATCATGGAAATGTCATCGTACCTCATGCATCGTGTTAGCGCTTGAATCTTCCTTAGGTTGAGGAAGGCAAGGTTCAAGGCAACATCAAACCAAGCTCAGCCTCATAGCTAGCCCTACGAGGACAGGAGAGGGCTCTCTCCAGGTCTATCTCGGCAGAAAAGTCTTCAAAGGGGCTGAGATGACCAATAAGGAATATTGATTTTAGGCTAGTAAATTGATAGAAAGGGTTGTTTTTGATAAACGATTGGGTTTTCTAGGCTGCATGGGGCAAAGAACAACTTGAACATGGAAATATAATTAAAAACATAGATTATCTCCTGAGGCAAGATAAGAAAGAAATTTAACATCAAATTTGAAATTATATGGAGTGAAAGACCGTTGCAAGGTTGACAAGGGCATAGAAGATGGATCCTTGTCAAACAGAAGAAAACATTAAATATGAACACTTCCTCAAGACAGAGCAAATAAATTGAATTCTGCCTTTCTCACTTAAAAGTATTCATTTAGAAACGATTATGAAATGAAATGGAAACACAACAAGCTACATATGAAACAAAGGATGAGACAAATGTTAAATTTCATACCACAGGAATCTCAGGGGTCAAAGCTGCATTTTTTTATTAAAATCTCTGTCAAAACTGTACAATAGAAGCTCTGTTTTTCTCCACGCACACCTCTCAGAACTCTCTCCCTCTCAAGTGATTTACAATATATTAAATATAAGTTAGAGATGGGGAAAACAAATCGCTGAAAATAGGGGGCAGTTTCACCTAAAATCTTAAAAATAGGAAAAAGTCTGCTAAAAAATGAATAGCGTTACAATTTGTTCGTTGATAACAAATGAATTGGCAGAACCTGTAGCTGAACTTTCTGAACTGCAGCTTGAAGACCCAAAATAGACCAACCAATTCGATTTTTGTGTTGGGATAGTTATCTGTATTTAAATTTGGCTTTTGACTTTTATTCTCTCCCAAAATGTCACGACAAGTGTCTCTGCTGAAGGCACGTTTCCATGCTGCCACATATGTTCTTTAGATGAATCGAATGCCCACATATTGCAACGACTGCCACGTTACATTTTCCCTTTGAATGAAGAATAACCTTTTAATAAAAATGGCTTCCATCGCACAATTGCTGCCTTCTGCTTTCCTTCACCAAATGTCAAGCTGTTTCACTTGTTGCAACAACTGTTCAACTACGTTATCATCCCACTGCAGTCTGGGACACCCAATGGCCTTAAGTCTCTCTAACGCCATGTAATATTCAACACCTTGCAACTCTTGTAATTCAGAGCAATCATTAACATATAGTAATCGAAGTTTTGTGAGCTCATGCAGCCCCTGTATGCTTTTCAACATGACATAGTCAGCTAAGTACAACTGATGCAAAGATACCAAAATTTCAATGCTTGGAAGCTTCTCCAATTTCAACCCTTTAATCACCAACTCCCTAAGTTTTGCAAGACCACAGAGCACCTCTATTTTCTTCAAATTATTAAAATCAATCAATTCCAACTCTAGGAGTGCATTTCACAATGTGGCAACCTTCTCCAAATAATGGCAAAAGCTTATGTGAATATGTTGAAGGTTGGGGAATACATCTTCATCAAATGATACCTCTGATATTTGTGTGTTGTACAGTCTTATGTGTTGGAGTTGAAATATGCATTTGTCAACTGAAGAGCCCAAATTACTGCATGTTCTCTGCCCAATCGATTCTATTAAACTCTCTCTTGCTCCTTCAACTCTTATAAATGGCAGTTGGGTTATGGGACAGTCGAGTACTAATTTACCCAACTGAGTTAATTGTCTAAAGGAATATGGAAAACATTTCATTGCCTTGCAATCCCGAAGGTTCAATTGCTTCAAATTCCTTAATTCACCAAGTGAAGGAGGCAGCATTTCCAGCAAAGGGCTTCCTGTTCAACAATTTTTACAGCCAAATCTCTCTGGGTTTCAATATTTCCAAAACCATTTTCAGGTTCTATTGTATTCAGGGCAATCTCCCCTGTCTTTATGGTTTCCACTGCCTTCGCAATAGCAGGACAAAGTGTCCATCATTGACATAAACTCCACACCTTCTTCTGGTGATCGAGTCTGTATTACTTTATTTGTATGACGTTGATCTTGAATTTGGCTTTAAATGCCATATTTACAATGGGAAAAAAGATTGCATTATTCCTGATTATGCCAGAATGTATATAAACATTCTAGCTTCATATTACACATTAGGAGAATGACTAGCAAAAGTTATTCCCAGAGGCATCATTGAGATACTATCCATTATTTCGTCTGTGTGGAAACATCATAGAGATTCATCAGTTGCATTGCCACCAACAACAACAAAATTGAGCTATGCAAGCAGGGCTCGACACTCAGAAATGTTAAAACATAATGGACTAGAAATGGAGGCCTGCACACTCAGGTGGCGAAGTGGAAAACCTTGTTGTTGCAATAATCATAGATAATGTAGTTCCGATGCACCCATCAGAGCATTCGTCTTTGCTGTGGAGAGAGGGAAGAATAAGAGGGCATATCCCACCACTTACTTCCTATCTCATTAGCTCCTCCTGATTCGGCATTCAGTCTGTATTCGTTTGCATCAATGTCAAAGCTTTTGTAAGTGGAGATGAAAGGAGAATGGCTCCAGTTTGTCTTCACCAACCCGCCTTGTGTACCCCAGTCGTCTGCATTCCAGATTGAGGAGGATACTCTCATTAGCTAGATTTTCGGATATGGGACTCCCAGCCGCTCGTTGTTGGGTAATACTTGAATCAGAACGCTATCCACAAAGAAAACAACTTGGTTGTGGTTCCATGGAAAAGAATACATTTATCATTTGAAACAAAACCATTTTTAATAAAAAATAGTTTTGAACAAAGATTATGCCCTTTGATAAAGGAAAACATAATTCCGCTTAATGCACCATCAAGAAAAACAAAAATTATAACAGGTGTATACTGCCCTGGACGTAAGGTGGGAGATGATGAACCTCTTGGGCCATATTCATGGGCCAGCTGTAGCACCCCATCATCGCCTCCAATGTTTGTCCGACATACTGATTTGTATTCAAAAGATGATTGTAATTTTTAAGGAAACCCGTCATCTGGTTTATAAAATCCCTATTTATAAGTCGATGGAGCGATTTGATAAGAAACTAGGTGCAAAACAAAAATTTTTTGGTGCTGAGACTGAGTGCGTAGCGCCCGAACCCAGTGCGCCGCGCCTATGTATTTTTACACCGGTCAGTGAGGCTCAGTGCGTAGCACACCTCTGTGTGCGTAGCGCACACCTTGTATGGGTAGTGCACGCCTATCCTTCTGATTCACACAAATGATTCACAAACATTTAGGGAATTAACAATCGAATTAAGCTCAGGGGATTTGGAGAGGGGTCATACTTTCCATGACGTCATATCCATTGCGTGATTGACTTTTCCAGTGAACAAAGAAAGTTTCTAAAGCACTAACAAATGCCATTAATAACTAACTCGGCATCCAGCCGGGAAGAAGCCCCCCAAACAAATTGTAAATTATCAAGGTTTGTTGATTAACATTTTTCACGGCGTCGGATACCCTATCCAGCAATTTCTCGATAGCTTTCTGATCAGAATCTACCAGTGTACACAACAGAGATGGACTGGAAGTTTTGACCATCGACTTCTTCATATATTCCTTCTCGATGTCATTGGCAAAGAAAGTAATTGTCTATCCTAAAGACCAGAATTCTTGAACAATCTCCCAAACCCTGCTCAAGTTTTATATATCCTTTATTGAGCCTTTCATCTAAAATTTTGTCATCCAGTTTATGATGGTCGAGCTATTGAAACCAGTTTATGATGGTCGAGCTATAGAAATGACTTGCAATTTTATGCTCCTGGTTAGATTATCCAACCTTATTTGATGAAGTTGACACTTGTTTCAACTGTTCACTCTGCTATTCTGAAAGAAAATCCAACAATGAATTTAACAGCCTTTTTATGCTATTGGCACTGATCTGAAACAGAATTAGGTGTTGATGTGGAATTGGATCCCTTTGTCAAGCTCTGGACTCAAGAATTGGAATGACTCTTTTCTGGACCACAGTAACATCAGTGACTGTGCATAACAAGGAATGAACTTTGGAGAATTTGATTGGAGTGGGCTAGCAAGACGGAGTCTAACACATCGAACCTGTTGCTGCATCGTGTAAAATCATGCATTGTGTAACCTCTCGCATCGTGTCCTCATCTGCTACATGTCATCATCATGCATCGTACCTCGTTGTGGAACCCTTCTTATCGTGGAAACCTCATCTCACTTAACCTAACCTTCATCGTGTAACCTAACCTATATCGCTCATGGAAGCTCTACTTGTAGCTCAACGTGTAACCTACCTCATTGTGTAACATCAAGCATCGTGTAATCTTCATTGTGTAACCCATTGTTCCATATTGTTAAGTGAAAGGAGATCAGTAGTCGTAGGAACCTTGTTCTATACCGTGAAGTGAAAGGGGAAGAATGAAAGGGTACTAATACTCCTGGATCTCCCTCCTAGGGCTATGAGTGTCACGTACCTCCTTCCTGGCAGTAAGTGTGTTCTATGCGGAGCAGGTCATTGTGTAACCTCAAGCACCGTGATCAAGCATCGTACCTAATTGAACCTCAAAATGTGTAACCACATTGTGTAACAACCTCATTGTATCATATCATCGACATCACATCAACCACTACATGTATCTGTATGAGTATCTGCCTTTGTAGGGACTGTCCCCCTCTGTAGGAGTATTCCCCTTGATTCCCATGGGATCACTATAGAAGAAAACCAATTGATTAGTCCCACTGGCTTATTCCCTTCCCTTCCTCCCTCCCCTCCCCATTAGATTAGTGGTGTATCTGTGCTTCTCCCTGTGTCTTATTGCTCACCCTGTGGATAAGTGTGGAATCAATCATTATTAACTAACCGGTGCTACTCGCCATCGCTAACTGTAATTCGTTCACACATGGTATGAACACATACCTCCTGGGCACGTGGGATCAATAACTGTTCACGTCGAACTGGGCACGGGGTATTGTGAATGACCCTCACTCACTGACTCACCTAAGTCATGCGTCCTGTACCTTATTCTCGTCCTGTGCCGTCCCGTACCGGTGGATGTGGCATGTGATGAAGGTGAACAGGTATGCAGGTGAACGGGTATCATTTCCTTTTCCTTCGTCTTGGCCAGTGTGAATCTAGAACCCTCTTAGAAGATGTGGGCTATCGATCAGTCACTATTCGGCAAGCATAATAAACCTTCCAATACCGACACAACCGGAGACCTGGGATATTATTGATTGATACCCGTCGATTAAGAAAAAGAGAGAGATTAATGAATGCTCCTAATCAAGGTAAAAATAAAGCAAAGTGTAATTACATACATAGATAATGACAGCATTGTCGTATGTGATGTTCTCACGGAAATTAATCAAAGCGAAATAACTATCCCAATCTCTTTCCCTATTATATCCCTTCCCGACGTATAGCTAGTTAGGAATCAAGGTAAGCGGAGATAGCATAAAGAAAGAGGAAACACCACTCCATCCTAGCTGTCCACTTATGAAAGAGAAATATCTACCAACCACAAATGATTAAGAGGCCATTTGAGTCCCCTGTATCGACTGGGTCACTAGAACATACCCTCTTCTCTTTCACAACCCCCTTTCACCCTTCAATCATTTTTATTGACTTAACTCAACTTAGCTAACGACCTGCCTTAAACGAGGTCTCGTCTGATCTTTTCTTTTATAAGTTGTCAACGAGATCCTCTTTCATTAACTAAGGAATACAAGGTAGTTCCCTCCCTCTTTCATTAACGGAAGTCCTCGCTTGCTTATAGAGAGCCACTCAGGTCAGAAATAAGGGATAATAAGTCCAGGCTGGTGTTGAGGCCTCGAAAATCGCTGCAACAACATTGGGGAAACCACCCGGTCCGGACCTTAGTACAGCTCCTTTTCCGTTTGGGATAGTGGCTCCGACTGGG
>APFE030631028.1:51627-76053 GCA_000404065.3 Pinus taeda | reverse complement strand
TTATGACCCCTTAGACTCCTATATATAGAAATGAGGTATTTTCATTTGTATCATCCAAGAATTGTTCATTTATGTAATGTAAAGGAGGTGCCCCCTCGAAGAGGCTGAATTCTAAGGCGTTGATCTATCTTTTCTTGAGTTGGTTTCATAACAAGTGGCTTGCTAAGATAGGGGTAGTGGCTCCTTGCTAGTGGTGGCCAGCTAAATTGTGATAGGGTTAGTGGCTCCTTGTTGGTGGTGGCCAACTAAATTGTTATAGGGGTAGTGGCTCCTTGTTGGTATTGGTCAACTAAATTATGTAAAAGAGATTTGAACAATTAATAAAAGAATTAGAGTAGCACAACAACTCCTTGTTGGTGGTGGCCAACTAAATTGTTATAGGGGTAATGGCTCCTTGTTGGTATTGGTCAACTAAATTATGTAAAAGAGATTTGAACAATTAATAAAGAATTAGAGTAGCACAACAAAACCAAGGTGGTTTTCTTCCCAATAACCACTAACCCTCTCACAATTTAGCTGGCCACCACTAGCAAGGAGCCACTACCCCTATCTTAGCAAGCCATAGTAGCACAATAAAACCAGGGTGGTTTTCTTCCCAATAAGGGTTTCCATCAGAAATACTTGTGTCCATTGTGCATGATAGTCTTGATGTGTGATGAAGATTATGTGATGATTCTTTGATGTAGTTGCATGTTTGGATCTATTGTTTTTATCTTGTATATTGTTGTTTATTAAATCCACAAAAAGTTTTAAAACTTATACATTTTCTATCATCACTGGTTCATGCCTCCCCTTCCCCCCCAGTGGTGATCTAATTCCAAAAATTGGTGTTAGAGTCGGTACCTTCTTTTGCAGCTTAATTGTTGGAGGGTAGATTTGGGTGAATCACAGGCTATCAAAGTGCTCCACTTAGTCTTTCAAAAATTCAAGAATGGAGAGAGAAGGTGAAATAAAAAACATTTGCTCGTGGATATGAAGTTTGGAAGTTGGTGATAAATGGTTATGGCGGAAAACCCCTTTCAAACCAAGTTGGGCTATGGGATGCATAGGCTAGGTGTGCAATGTATGATAACCTTCATAATCTAGACATTGAAAAATCATGGATCTTAAGACTGCAAAGGAGATCTGGGATAGGCTACATGCACTGCATGGAGAAGAAACTAGTAGCTTTGGTAGAGAAAATGAGACATCAGTTGAAGATCAAGCTAAGCATAGCTCAACATTGGCAGAAATAAAAAAGCTCTCAATGGAAAACAGAGATCTGAAGAATCTTCTTCAAATACTTGAAGAAAGAGAGCAGGATTTTAAGGAATAAATTATTAGATTGAAAAATCAGCTAGACGAAGGAAAGAGAGTTGAAGAGGAAGTGAGAAATCAACTGAAGGAGAAAAAGGAACAATGTGAAAAACTAGAAGTTGAGATAGAGTTTGCAAGAAATAAGTCAGAAAATAGTAGAACTAATTCAGAGGTAGCTACGGTCAAATCAGAAAACCAAGGAAGACAACAAAGCAAGGAAGTGCAAAGAGTTTGTCAAGACCTTTTTTTCTCAAGATCAAAGAGATTAAAGCCAAAAGGTGTCCAGGTATACAAATTATTTTCATGGATTTTGTCATTTATGCAATATTTTTGGCCATAAAACCACATATTGTAGGCCTCATGAAAAAAGTTTGAATTCATTGTTTGGAAAGAATAGATGTTATGTGGATAGAAGGAAAAGAAGGCATGAGCCCTTTCCTCTTTTTCTTGGTCACATAAAATGTTATAAATGTGACAACTATGGCCACAAAGCACGAGATTGTAGGTATAGAACGCTTAGATCTCATCATCAATTTAACCAATGAAGAAAAGCAACCCAGTTCGTGAGGGATAAGAGACAAAACAAGAAATACCATTGCATGGTCACCCTCACTACAACATGTCAAAGCAACCTGCCAAAAAAATGCAAATCTGGAGGAGAAAAGAAAAGTCAGCAAGATGTACACATACTAGAGATCAAACCATTAAATTTTGGAGAGAAAAGTTATAACAAGTGGCTTCAAAGAAAAATTGAAGCCATCCCAATCTTATGGGAGCGTGTAGCAGAAGGAGCATGAGTTCAGGGGGAGCTCCTCATAGAAAAGGAATATTTTCTTATCATTTTCCTATCTTAGTGTAAAGGTTTTGACTTGGTCCTGATATATCTTGGAAGGTTCTTTGATGGTTTTTTTTATATGATAGTCTTGTCTTTATGTGGCTCGAACTGATATTTGAAGTGGACTATTGATTTCTTTGTGCACCTGTAGCAAAAAGGTTAAATCAATATGCTAAATATGTAATACAAAAGTTAGAAGCATAGCAATTTGGGTAGCCTGTAATGTAAATCGAAGTTAGAAGGATAGCAATTTGGGTAGCCTGTAATGTAAATCGCTCTACATAATAGGAGGCCGATCCCCTAAATGTCAGTTGAATACCAGAGAGTTGTTGATGGATTGAGGTCGATTTGGTTACTCTGTGTTTACTGTCGGTTGTTGGTATAATCGTTGTGTCGACCTGTGGTTGTTATATGCATTGAATGGAGCATATCATGGTACCTGTGAATGAGGGAGGTCGAGAGCGCCTGATGAATTAATGTGTTGTTGTGTATGAAAGAATGCAATCCGACGTAGTGGCAGATTGTTTGTTGAGTGATGACTTGTTTATTTTGTTGATTGCATGGGAAAAATGATAATCCAAGGGTCCTAATTGTGGAATGAAATTATTATATTGATCTGGTCATGTAATCAAATTGATGAAGATGCCCCTGCGTGTTGATCTGGACCAGGATGTGGGAATAAACAAATGTTCGTTGATCTGGTCTCATGCTTTGAAGGTTTAATCGTTGTTTATTGTCAAGTATGAACGATTAACCACGGCCAAGTGATTCTCTGAACTAGTCCTTTGCATTGACTAATGGGCGAACAGTTTAAAAAAGAGAGGCGATGTGTGGGCCGTTGTGTATGGAGTAGTCTTATGTGTGGTGTGAAAGAGTCCAAGTGCAATGTCTGCAACATGAGATCACTGGAATAGTATGAACGCAATAGTATCAATGATTTGGTTGTTGCTAATGGAGTGACATCCTTGAATACTTGATCTGGTCATTAATTGTTTTTGCTTCGATTGAATGAACCTCCAAAGGCGTAATGTAAATGCATTAATTATCAAATGGTTCGTTGATTCGACCTTCAAAAAAGGTAATGGAACGTACTAATATGTTTGATTATGGTAAATTTGGTCAAAGTTAATGCTCTTTGGTTACTGCAAAAACTTTCGGTATCATGTTCAAGAAGTACACTGCAGCCCATATGGTGAAGCAAGTTGTGGAGACATTTCAATGGGAGATTTTAATCTTGAACCAGACAAGATTGTTTTTCAGAGTCTTATCCATTTTTTTATGCGAGAACAATCATGTTGAAGAGGCATAACACTTGTCTATTGTGAAGGATTCAAAATTCTCTCTAGATACGAAGACCTTCAACATTCTCCTTACTAGAGAGAAAATCCTGGCAATAATGTAAACTTTTTTGGATAGAAGTAAAGGAAATTGATAGCTTTTGCCCAAACCTCTCTTCTTATTCAGTATTTATGGATGTATTGGCCAAGTCTGTTAATCCACAGAAGGCACTCAGGTTATTTGAGGAAAAGTCGGAAAGAGGGATTTAGCTAGATGACACAATCTATAATATTCTGATTCATGTTCTTGGCCAAGTAGAATGTGTTAACGGATCATTGCAGGTCATGCATAAGATGTTGGAGATAAGATGTTGTCCTATTGTTATGCCATATAATTAATTAATAAGGAATCTCAACATAGATGACAAAATGCATAAATCTTACCAACTATTGGAACAAGTTGTTCATCAATGGTGCACTCCCAATCCCACCCCTTATCACTGGTTCTTCAGTAAACTCAGAAGGCCAAAGAAGACACTGGAGCTTTTTGACATAATGTTTAGAAGTGGATGCATTCCAACCATTGATACTTATGTCTTGCTGATGAGAAATTTTGGAAGATGGTGTGTGATTGTTGTGCGCATGGATTGGAAATTGCATGAATAAAATAACAGAGAAACATAATTGATAGAGATATAGTGCCCATTGACAGATTTGATGTAAATGACAGAGATCTAAAAGTCAATTACTACGTGGAGTGCGTATGGATATGAGTTTATTGGCTAAAGGAGTGCGATGAATGTAACTGTGGTCTAAGTTCTATTTACAGTGTGCAGAGGTCACATTAAAAGGTAGTTGAAGATTGCAGAGCACATTTTTGCATATGATAAATGCAATGAAGTGAGTTTCAGAGGTGAAGCGTGCATGGAGTGCGCATGGATAGAGGCAGAGATATGGAGAGCGAATGACCTGTAGCCAAATGTGAACCCATATAACTAATTGAGAGAGCATGTATAGATTGTGTAGATTGTGCGCTGATGCTCAAGATTGTTAGGATCCAACATATTGGAGACGTACGCATGAAGAAAAGGATGTTGTGTGCTAGACCAAAGATGAACATTTTTTTTTTTGTTGTGCATACATTTAATAAAGACAAAGTTTAATGTGACTGTAGTGTCTGTGTCACGATATCTGCTAACTGGGCTATTATTGCAGGGGTATAATGCTGCTATGAGATCCATTCATGCCATGAGAATGTGTGGCTTTGTATGTTGCTTGTGTTGTAGATGGATGATAGTGAGAACTTGTAATGTTTTTATACTACTGTCATAAATTTGTATTGATGTTGAGGCCTTGTAAATGTTGAGTGAAACTCATGCTGTCTATAGTTGTTGCATGGCTGGGTGTTCCTAATTTGAGTAAGTAGTATTGTTGCTAGGGACTTGTTGTACTCATGCTACTATGTAAAGATAAGTATGACCATGCTACTAAGTCTTGTGAGGATGGTTGTTAGGGTCTGAGAGTGAGAGAGGTTGATCTACTGCAATGTATTAATGTTTTGCTATAAAGCCTTGAAATATCCATGCAAATTCATATTGTGGCTGCTAGTGTGTATTAATTTGATGGATGAGAGGTTTTCATGTATGAATCATGAGAGTGTGTGTTACTATTGTAATGTCATGGGAGTTGCATGTGTCAAAGTATAGGCATATAGTGGATTTATGTTGTTGGTCTACAAATGTCAATCATTGTTGATGTACTCTTTGTCTTTAGCTTTGTATATGCTATTATTAGAGAATGACGGATTGATGAGTTGTTAGAGTTGGTTTAGTATTGAGAATGTCTTATATCTTAAGTGGAAGCCATGTATTTTTAGGTGCTGCTAGTCAAATGTGTTGAGCATATGCTAATGTTGACAGTCATTGTTTATTGTTGCTCAGAGTGTTGTTGAGTATGTATTGTTGCTTAAGGTGCTGATAGGATTTGACAATTCATCTTGTTTTGCTCTTCAAGAAAATAAGAGTTAGCGTGTGTCCAGGGGGAGTATATCAATTATCTTTCGTAGCTATGTGATCAGTGGATGATTATTGGCACTATTGACATTGATCTCATCCTTTTAGCCATAGTCCTTTGCCATTGATGTCAAAGGGGGAGAGAGAGTAGTCTTCAAAGATCATCCTTGAGAGACCAATTTTAGATGGAAGGATTAGCTAGGGTTGCAATCAATGCCAAAGGTGGAGATTATTGACAACAATATTGTTTGTTTGGCATTGATGTCAACCTTTGGAGGTTATGTTTTGGCATGGTTTATTGATGGTATTGTTGAAGAATGTAACTAGTGTCGATCTTCATAATAGTACTTGTCAACAGAAATTTTATTATTAAATAAAATGATTTATTAAAGCATGGGTTTCATGCTTGGGTCAATGTTTTTAGATGAAAGCATCCATTGAAGGCTGCTAGGTTTTGTCTTGAGTCATTAGAATCATTGTCATTTTATTAAACCCTTCTTGGGTTTTTGTATCATGTAAAAATAATTATTTTTGAGTCAAAAAGGTTATTTGTCACCTCCACACCAATTCGACCATGTCCCCATGAAGTCTACCCACATTAGGGTAATTCAGGCTAATAGAAAGGATATATATAGAGAGACAATTCAACCTATTTGGAGAATTCACCTAACAATTCTGATCTTCAAGGAAGAGAAGTAGAAAAGAGAGCGAATTAGTTGGAGAAGGATGAAATTCGCTGGGAAGACCTAATTCAAGTTTCTAGTCTATCTATCTCTCTCACATGCGAATTTTCTGGGTAGTTGCTAAGGCCAAAATCTTTTGTCTACTGCAAGTTCAAAATTCTGTTGCTTGGGCCGAAGTTCTACTGCTGGGGGCTAAAATTCTAGACTGAAGCTACTACTGGGAGCTGTTACTTGAAGACTTTGACAAGGATCATCTATTGAAGGGAAGGCTTGACTTGGTGGTTGGAGGAGATCTTTGTCTAGGACTATGATGTCTTGGAGAGTCTCATCTTGATTTGAATCTACTAGTGGAAGAGTTGGGCAAGGTTTTCCCCTTGAAGGGGTTTTGCCCTGGTTGAGCGCCTACATCTTGTGTCTCTTGCTCTTGTGGTATTCATATACATATAGTTTGGTAATCACTTGATGAAAGATAAACTAATAAAGAAGTAAAAGAAGCCATAATTCACAAGTAATTATCAAGAAAGAGGAATCAAACCCTAATTCCTATAAGCGTTTATTTCTCAACATGGTATTAGAGCTAAGGTCGAAGAAGGTTGAATATCACTTTATTGGCTTGGAAGAAAAGGTTACTCCCTCTATGGAAATTTACTTGAAGATGGGATTCAATATCGTGAGAAATGTCAGAAGCTGGATTGGCAGATCATCTACAATCTATCTAGGAAAGTCAAAAGTGAAGGATTCTTGGTTGCACTTATAGGTAGTCTTGATGATGACAACACATGGATCATTGATAGTGGAGCCTCAAGACATACACTATCAAGGGAACCATCATCACATGCAGTTGAGCTAGGAGACAACAACAATTATGCAGTCAAGGGCCTTGGATCTTCATCGCTGCTAGCAAGTGGAGCAAAACTACACCTCAACAACATACTGTATGTCCGAGGTTTGAAAAAGAATTTACTTTCCATTTTTTTAGAAGATAAAGGAGTTTTTGTTTCCTTTGTAGATGGTAAAGTTTTGGTTTGGGGAAAGTATTTTAAGTATTGCAAAGGAAAAAAATATTGGAGTTCATGAAGGAAGGCTATATAGAGTTATAACACCATCTCCTCAAGCCCTAGTTCACATCGAGATCAATCCTGTCGAGCTGTGGCACAAAAGATATGGGAATATTCATTAAAAGATAATACCCTCACTTAGTCAAGTGGTAAAGAGCATCCCTAACATCAAGGAAGATCATGAAGGAGTATGTAAGGGATGTGCTATGGGAAAGAATACAAAGAAGCCTTTTACAAGTAGTGATACAAGGTCTAAGGAGATATTAGGCCTCATTCATTATGATGTGTGTGGGTCAATGTCTAACAAATCTCTTGGAGGCCATCTTTATTATGTGACCTTCATTGATGATCATTATAGAAAGACATGGCTCTATCTTCTCAAGACAAAGGATGAAGTATTTGAAAAGTTCAAGGAATTTAGATCCGAAGGGGAGACCTTAACCGATAGAAATATAAAGACATTGAGACCTGACAATGGAGGGGAATACACTTCAAAAGAATTAATTGCATATTGTAAATAAGCAGGTATGAAGAGGGAACTTATTGTTCCCTACAACCCCTTGATTAGAATGGAGTTGTAGAAAGGAATAATAGGACAAATGAATAATGCATAGGAACTATGATATTTGATCAAGGTCTACAAAAGTTTATATGGGGAGAAGCAACAACAACATTAATATATATAAAAAATAGAAGTCCTCATAGAATCCTTAGTAATATGACACTGAAAAAAGCATTCACAAGGAAGAATCAATGTGTAGACCATCTCCGAATATTTGGGTGTCCCACATACATCCATGTTCTAAAAGACAAGCAAAAGAAACTAGATTCTACAAAATGGATCTTCATTAGTTACGATATTTCTTCAAAGGCTTATAGAATCTACATCAAGGAAGGAAGAAAAATTTAAGTTAGCAGGGATGTTATATTTGATGAAAATCATGCCTACAAAAGATCGAAGGATATACCAATCAAATCAGATGATGAATATGTACCACTATTTGAAGAAGAAGAGCATCATGACAAGACAACTACAAACCAAGAAGAAGAATATGAAGGACCAAGTGAGCTTATTCAACGTGTAATCATTTCCGAAACAAAGAAGAGGAAAAATTGGTTAAAAGATACACTTGAAGATGCCAAAGAACATGGAGCTACTAAAGGAACTTTTAAAGAAAGCAAAAGACCAAAGAGATATTCAAGATGTGCAACATACATGACAAAATTGATAGAACCTGAACCAACTACATTTGAAAAAGTTTCTCATCAAGAAGAATGGAAGAAGGCGATGCAATAAGAATATCAATCCATCATGAATAATGGGGCCTGGGAAATCATTCCTATACCAAGTGACAAATTGGTTGTCACTTAAAAATGAATTTACAAAATCAAACATGTTGTTGATGGAATCATAGACAAATACAAAGCTAAATTCGTTGCAAGGGGTTTCTCACAAAATGAAGGTATAGACTATGAAGAAACCTTTGCTCCAATTGCTAGGTATATTACTATAAGATCTTTGGTTTCACTAGCTTCTACCATGGGATGGAATATCCTTCAAATGGATGTCAAAACAACATTTCTAAATGCAACCATTGATGAGGAAGTATACATTGAACAACCATAAGGCTTTTGAATAAGTAACATAGATACACATGTTTGCAGACTCAAGAAAGCCCTATATGGATTGAAGCAAGCTCCTAGGGCAGGGTATGCAAGGATGGATACATATTTCTTATGAATTGGGTGTGGAGCGCATCATACTAGAATACAAGAAAATGTTGGTAGCTCAATTTGAGATGAAAGATTTGGGACTCATGCACTGTTACTTGGGCTTGGAAGTTTGGCAAAAACCTAGTGAGATATATTTGGGTCAAGGAAAATACATAATCAAGATGTTACAGAAATTCAGTATGATGGATTCCGAGCCTATGACTACTCCCAAGATCACTAATCTCAAGAAGTTGAGAATCTTTCACTATAGTCTCGTCAGTCCTACTAGCTATCGTAAGTTGGAGGTTCTATGATGTACTTTGTAAATACAAGACCTGATATATGTTTCGCTGTAAATGTTCTTAGTCAATTTCAGTTGGAGCCTCATCATGACCATTGGATAACTGCCAAGCATATTTTAGATAGGGATTTGCAATGATTTCATGGATGAGTATAAAACAAAATCCTATTTTGTTAGGTAGTGCTAAAGCAGAATATGTTGCTGCATGTGAAGTAGGAAAGGAAGTTGTTTGGTTAATAAAACGCTTGTGAGATTTGTTTGGAAAGCCTCTGGATCCTACAATGATAAATTGTGATAATCAAAGCAACATAAAGATGTCTGAAGACCCGATATTCCATGCAAGGACAAAGCATATCAACAACAAGTACCACTACATTAGGAGTTTGATACAAAATGGGGTTGTGAAGCTACAATATATTCCAACAGATGAATAGGTAGTTGATGTGCTCATGAAATTTCTTTCGAAATAAGAAGTTTGAATATTTTAGAAGCATGCTTGGGTTGGTTGATGTCAAAGATTTAGTTTATAGGGAGATATGAAGCATCTTATGGCAAGATGCTTGGGAGGACATTTGATTGACCTATGTGTTGATGCCTAGATCCCAAGTAGGGAGGGCAGGATTGGTCATGGAGCTCTGATCTTGGATACACACCTAGATCCCTGGGTTGGTGGCAGGGCTTAAAAGCCTTGTCATACCTAGAGTGGCTAAAGCTTGATTCCATCTTAGTCCCACCTGATTAGAGTACCCTGGTTTGGTATCTAATCTGTGGCATTGAGTGTGCTAGAACTCTTCATAGTTCCTTTTGATTTTGAGATATTCCATGTACTCTTATATGTATGTAATTATGAATAAATTCCTAGTTAAGTTGGAGCATTGAAGGATGTAACTAGTGTCAGTCTTCACAATTGTACTTGTTAAAATAAATTTTATTATTAAAGAAAATGACTTATTAAAGCATGGGTTTCATGCTTGGGTCAATGTTTTCTAGGTCAAACCCTCCATTGAAGGCTTCTAGGTTTTGTTTTGAGTTGTTGCCATTTTTATTATACCCTTCTTGGGCTTTTGTATCATGTAAAAGTACTTATTTTTCAGTCAAAAAGGTTCTTTGTTGCCTCCACACTAAGTCGTCCCTATCCCCATGAAGTCAACCTACATTAGAGTCATTCTACCCAGTAAAAAGGCTATATATAGAGAGGCAGTTTGACCTATTTGAAGCATTTACATAACAAGTTCGATCTTCAAGGAAGTTAAGCATAAAAGAGAGTGAAGTAGTTGGAGAAGGACAAAATTTTCTGGGAAGAACTAATTTGATTTTCTAGGCTATCTATCTCTCACATTTTCGAAGTTTCTTGGCAATTGCTAGGGTCGAATTTTTGATGCTGGGGGTTGAAATTCTAGATTGAAGCTACTGTTGGGGAGCTGTTACTTGGAGATTTTGACAAGGATCATCCATTGAAGGGAAGGGCTGAATTGGTGGTTGGAGGAGGTATTTGTCTAGGTTTAAGAGGTCTTGGAGAGTCTCATCTTGATTTGAATCTACCAGTGGGAGAGTTGGACTGGGTTTCCCCCTTGAAGGGGTTTTTCCTTGGCTAAGGGCCAACATCTCGTGTCTCTTGTTCTTGTGGTCTTCATATGCATATAATTTGGTAATTTCTTGATGAAAGATAAACTAATAAAGAAGTAAAAGAAGCCAACATAATTCACAAGTAATTATCAAGAAAGAAAAATCAAACCTGAATTCCTATAAGCATTGATTTCTCAATAAGTATCATGATTGCAAGTGTTCTGTTTGATGTTGTAAGTGGTTAGAAATGTGCATTCTAGTGTAATGATGTCCGTAGAGTGAGAAAATAAAAAAAAAAATGGGAAATTACCAAGGGTTTTGCCCATGGTATTTGGTGTGAGAGCTTAAATGATTAATTAATTTTTATTTTATTTGATATGGTCATCATGGGATATGAAATGTAATTTTCTATCTTGGTCAAAATTTGGTGAGAAAAAATTTAGCATAAATATGATATGCCAATGATGGAGATTAGTTTAGTATCTATGCATAATAAAGCCAATATTTTACCTGTAGTAGTGATAAGACTTGAGGTGAATTTGTAGAGGTTGAGTCCATCATTGTAGATGATATGTATTTCTTTGCTTTACACTGCAATTGATGGTTGGATTATATGATCGAGAGAGGGTTTTGCTATGGGAATATGTTGCTACTGATTTATTGAGTAGAGATTGTGCTGCACCGAGAGCTACTTTGATGATTGTGGTATAGTTTGAAAATGTATGTAATCATGGCCCTGAGAGATTCAGGATGTTAGGGCCTTTGACAAGTGGTGGCTTGCCAAGATAGTGGTAGTGGCTCCTTGCTAGTGGTGGCCAACTAAATTGTGATGGGGCTAGTGGCTCCTTGTTGGTGGTGGCCTACTGAATTGTTGTAAGGGTAGTGGCTCCTTGCTGGTAGTGGCCAACAAAATTATGTAAAAGAGATTTGAAGAATTAATAAAAGAATCAAAGTAGCACAACATCAATAGGGTGGTTTCCTTCCCATTAAGGGTTTCCAAAAAACATACTTGTGTCCATTGAACATGATTGTTTGGGTGTGTGATGATTCTTTGATGTAGTTGCATGTTCAAATCTATTATTTTTTATGTTGTATACCATTGTTTATTAAATTGACAATTTTTTTTAAAAGTCATACATTTTCTATCACTATTGATTCAAACCCCCTCTTAGTAGTGATTTGATTCCAACAATGACACTAATGTTAATGGTTGTTGTAATGGTTTTGACCAACCTCAATTTTCTTATGCCTAACCATAATTACTAGTGCATTATGGCATGAAGGACTATGAATAGAGGTTTATGTTATACTACTAAACCTTAACAACTAAAATCTTATAGTTCCTATTGGAATGTAAGTTTGACTTATGGCAATAAATTAACGTTAAAAGATGAAATTATGTGATGTTATGCGGTCATAAATGTATCACTACATGTTTTATGGCTTGATCTCTTTCCATCCTACACTTAAATACAAATGGTAGATCAGGTGTAAATGTTATGATCCTAGGCTAGGGTGACCATGAATACATGTAAGACACTATCTTAGGCTACTTATATAAAAACAAAATTACACACATAGGCATGAAAAGTGTATTATGGATCCTCTAATGGCTCTAGATGTAAAAAGGGAAGATAACACTTTGAAATGGTGCTAGGCGAGGATCCCTAAAGGCATATGCAGGCAACTATGACACATTCAAGCATCTATACTATAGTGGTAGTCAAAAGAGGAAAAATAGTTAAAGGCACAACAACAAAATGAATTCAATAAACAACTTCAAGTACTCACATCCCCCTCTTATAGTTGTAACTTTTTCCATTCACTTGTAATAAACATATCACTTAAATTAATGTGTCTACCAATAAAGGAGTCTCAATTTTTATTAAACATATTAGTTATTATTTCAGCCCTTAGGACCCTACCCATAGGGTTTTCATTTTCCAATATAATGATATCGAATTGAAATACTACTTCCTCCTTCCTATGTTATAACTAAGGTTAGGAACCCATTGCCTAACTTCTTCCATTATCTCAAAGTCTGAGAAAATCTTCTTATCTCTAGCTTGTAGGGTTTCTAATTGACGAATTTCATTTCAGGTTTCGTGGGGGACAACCAAATGAAAAATTTCAACAGCCTCCTAGGCCTACTATTGGGCTCGCTTTCAACCCTGAACAATATTCTACTCCAAATTTCTACATAGGTCTAAACAATAACAAAAGTTTGACTGTAGAAGTAAAACAAGCCAGAGCCTTCATCAAAACAGAGATGAGGAAACACAAGGGAAATATGGCTCAGCTCAAGAATGATAGAAACCAACAACATGCGATAAGGTGCCACTGGTGTATGAAGGGAATCATAATTTAAGGAGAAAATCCACCACAATGCATGGACACCATCCTATTGATATAAGTATGAGGAGGATACAATATTAATGCCACACCACTGATCATACAAGAATACATCCATATTAGCACCAGAAACCAAGCAAATTGCAAGTGCATAAATTGTGAAAATATCAAGAGGGGTATAGAGTTACCCAGGTTGTGGCGGCCCTTCTACACCAAGGGTGAATAACTCGAGAGGACCCTTGTGTGGAAATTATTTTAAGAGAACTTGAGAAGCCACAATATTTTATGGGAGATTTTCTAATTCTCCATGCATTCTTTTGGATCCCCGCACCCCTTAATACTAGCATCAAATTCTCCCCTAAAAAAAACTAATTGATGATGTACTCTTATATAAATTATCCTCAAAGTTGCTCTTGGGGATTATAGAAAATTTTTCCCCACTGGTTTGTAACTAGTTACTCACAACCACCTCAATATTTTCTTGAGTGTCAGGCTAGACCACCTTCGCTAGAACCCCAAGTTGTTTCCCTTCAACTATACATCGCAGCCAGACTCACCAACGCTCCTTAATCCTCTATATGCCACAACCTATGGCATATGCAATAACAATTTACTCACATGCTTGTACATGCATGTGGTGGCCACGTCACCCCCTCCATTTAATGTGGTCATCTTGTGAGGGTGATGAGTATGACCCCCAAACCCACTATGCTCCTCAATTATCACCCCCATCGAGGAATTTTTTATAATATATTTTCCAAATAAAATCCATAATTATTATCATTATATGAATTGACAAGTGGGTCAATCTCATACTTCCGCGACATAGGATCGATTCTGACTGTTACCACTACAACTCTAGGTGAACCATGCCACCCCCCAATAAGCGAACCAAGAGTTAAATGGGGGGATTTAAACCTCAAATTTGATGGTATATAACACTTCATTATCACAATGATCACTGATTGAGTTACCCCCTAGGGCTAAATAATTAATTAATTAATTATTATCCATACATAAGTAGTTAATATATTTATGAGTTCACAATAGTGTACACAAGGTAGGCATGTAGGAAAGGAATTGTTTACATATACCATCCATGGACTATAATAAATAGGTGATCCTCCTAATGCACAATTTCTAGGTGTTCACAATTAACCACACACAAGAATAAATCAAGTAAATTCATCATCGAATAATCCTAGCTAAAGCATGATAATTTAGCACCCAGTTATCATTCTATTTAAATTATTAAGATAATAGAAAAAATGCATTTTAAACATGGTAGGAAATAAAGAATGGCACATGAAATCCTAAGCAAGCTCCTCAACTGACTCATAATCATCCCTTCTCCTAGCACCTATTTCTATCTTCCATATCCCATCCCTTTTTCTACTACAATATATTAGAGTATGGAATATATCAACATAAATTCCCTATGGAAAAACTAATAGTCATCATCACACATCTAGAGGAGCATAGCTAGCATGAGTCATGACTTTGCCTCAACTTCGGGTTTTATAGGATACACAATGGCAACACCTCCACCTCTCATGATAACACTAGGATTAACAACCTAACATTGGTTGTATTCAATCTTAGAGATAGGCCCTTAAGATAACCAATTTGTCTAGCTACACATCCTATCAAAACCACACTTACCCACATATTATATAAACCTTTGGAACCAAGCAAACGATTACCAAAAACACATATCTATGCATAACCATATAACAATTTCAACTATAGCCGATGCTACATATTGTCGTTAATGTAGTCAAATTATGTTTATTTACTATATGCATCACATCAATTATCCATTCACAATAATATTGAATTGGTATCCATGCACCACGACTTTAGTTTTAATTTCCAAGTTTAAAGGAAATTACATAATTTTCATCATTAAGAACATAAAATAATAAAAACTCATATATTGTCCACACATAGGTAGGCCTACATGTCTATGAGCAATAGATTCTATTAATCTAGTTAAGTATAATATATGCTTACAAATAAATAAAAAGATAGGTCATAAAGATAACTTAGTTGTAGAAAGCCTGAATGTGGGGTATTACATGATCATAAGATAATACACCAATAGAAATATTTGCTCCACTAAGGCATTGGGTTTCTTCTTTCTACATAGCTAACTAAAGAATATTGGTTGTAGTATTCTTGTGCTACCACGTCTAAATTTCAAGCGCTCCGAGGACATTGTTTTGTAATCTGAGTTCTTATCTGCAACAACGCATTCTGAATGAATAAATGCATTTGAATTCTATTATGAGTTCTTGTGGGAAGGTTTAATTTTTTTTCCTCTATATATTCTTTGTAATTTAGTCATTGAACTAGTTTAATACGATTGTAAAAAACCCAATGGCAATGGATGTGCACTCTGTAACAGTGATTCTAGTTCTATAGTTTTTTGTGACAACTATAGAGACTTGGATTGTGTCAAGAGCTGTCAGAGTGAGTTTCATTATGGGATTTGCAGCTTGATTTGCTTTGAGTATAAAGGAATTGGAAAACCTTGTTTGTTGGTTGCACAACAAGAGTGTTGAAGGTACGAGTTGGGACATAGAACATGGGTTGACGTCTGTGATGTTGGTGGGACATTTATAGCTTGTAAGGATGCTATTGAGGATAAGAGAAACATGAGAAGTAGGTGCATGAAATCGAGTGTTGGAAGAGTTAAGAAGAATAATAAAAGAGTTGGAGCATATAAGAAATGGAGATGCAGAGGTAGACTGAGAGCGAGAAGAAGAAATATATGAAGAACATGATGTTGAGGAGAGAGCTCTAACAACAAGCTTGGTTTCATATTTGAGTAATAGAGGCACTGAAAGAGTTGAAGTTTCCTAGTATGATGGAAATATGAGAGTTGATGTGCTCATTGATTGGATTGGAGAACTAAAAAGATACTTCGAGTATGAAAATATCTAGGATCCAAAATGGGTGAAATTCGAGATGACAAACTTCAAAGGTCATGCAACACTATGGTGGGATATGACGCAAAAGGACAAAGTAAATAATCAGCTAAAAAATATCAAGACTTGGAAGAACATGGCCACAAGTATCAAGGAGAATTTTTTTCCTATTGATTACCAACATAATTTATATAGGCAAGTCAGAATCTAAGACAAAAGGAAAATTCTATTTGTGATTATATAGAAGAGTTTTTAAAACTATCACTTCGATCTGGTATAAAAGAACCATAATTCCAAACAGTCACAAGGTATGTGAATGGACTGAAATAATTGATACAAGATGAAATGAGTACACATTATTTCTGGACTGTTAATGAATCTTATCACATATCGTTGAAGGTAGAGCAAATTTTGAATAGGAAAACACAACAAAAATGAAAATGAAGAGGTTTTAAAGGCAAAGGTAAGGTAGGGATTGCTAGAGGTAGTGGAAAGGAAGAAAAATCCACCAGTGGTCAAGGTGGTAGAGGTGGAAATAGTGCTGGAAGAGGCAAAGGAAGTCTTGGAAGATGAAAGGGAAAGTATCTAATACTTGTTTTCACTATGGATTTGAAGGACATAAGAAATATGAGTGACTGGAAAGACAAATTTTAGGGAGAAGACGTGAAGCTAGAAAACAAGTTGCACAAGCCGATGAAGCTTCTATTGCTGGAGAAAATGTGATTGTATTGCAACAAGAACAAGGAGAAAATTTGATGTTTCACAGAGTGCTACTCAAGCCTAAGAAAAATATAGTGGATGAACCAAAACAAAGAAAGAAAGTTTTCAAAACTAAATGTAAGGTCCAAGGAAAGTGTTGTAGTTTGGTCATAGACAGAGGAAGTACAGAGATTTCAGTGTCCACTAAAGTCATGGAAAATATGAAACTAAAAAGTTTAGTCCATTTGAATCCTTACAGTGTCTCATGGCTACAAAAAGGACAACAGGTGGTTGTGACTGAGCAACACTTATTAAATTTTCAAATCACGAGCCTTCAAGAGAAAGTACTATATGATGTGGTTGAGATGGACACATGCCACATACTTCTAGGAAGATTTTGGTTGTTTGACAGGCAAGTTCACCATGATTGTCGGGAAAATACATATGAGTTTATGAAGGATGGACAACGGTACAAACTCACCCCAATTCTAGAAAATACAGTTGTAACAACAAGAAGATATGAAAGTACCAATACATGTAACAACAAAATCATGTTATGGTTTAGCCAAGGAGTTTGTACATGAAGAAGAAGGGAATTTTTTTGCTTAGCAGTGGTTCTAAAGGCTGTGCAAGAGGAGGGGAAATTAGAAACCATATCGAAAAAAAAAAAATCCTTATTAGATGAATTTAAGGAGATTGTTGTCGATGAATTTCTAAAAGGACTACCTCCTGTGAGAAGTATTTCTCATTAGATTGACTTGATTCTTGGATTGAACTTACCAGAAAAGGCATCTTACAGGATGACTCCAGTAGAGAATGAGGAAGTAAACAAGAAGGTACATAATAAAGCGAATATTTACTTGTAATAGTGATAAGACTTGAGGTGAATTTGTAGAGGTTGAGTCCATCATTGTAGATGATATGTATTTCTTTTCTTTAAACTACAATTGATGGTTGGATTATATGACCGAGAGAGGGTTTTGCTATGGAAATATGTTGCTACTGATTTATTGAGTAGAGATTG
The DNA here is from genome assembly GCA_000404065.3 of Pinus taeda. NCBI lineage: Eukaryota > Viridiplantae > Streptophyta > Pinopsida > Pinales > Pinaceae > Pinus > Pinus taeda. The sequence goes on along the minus strand of APFE030631028.1, from coordinate 58,307 downwards.
TGCTGCACTGAGAGCTACTTTGATGATTGTGGTATAGTTTGAAAATGTATGTAATCATGGCCCTAAGAGATTGAGGAGGTTAGGGCCTCTGACAAGTGGTGGCTTGCCAAGATAGTGGTAGTGGCTCCTTGCTAGTGGTGGCCAACTAAATTGTGATGGGGCTAGTGGCTCCTTGTTGGTGGTGGCCTACTGAATTGGTGTAAGGGTAGTGGCTCCTTGCTAGTAGTGGCCAACAAAATTATGTAAAAGAGATTTGAAGAATTAATAAAAGAATCAAAGTAGCACAACATCAATAAGGTGGTTTTCTTCCCATTAAGGGTTTCCAAAAAACATACTTGTGTCCATTGAACATGATTGTTTGGGTGTGTGATGATTCTCTGATGTAGTTGCATGTTCAAATCTATTATTTTTTATGTTGTATACCATTGCTTATTAAATTGACAATTTTTTTTAAAAGTCATACATTTTCTATCACTATTGATTCAAACCCCCTCTTAGTAGTGATTTGATTCCAACAATGACACTAATGTTAATGGTTGTTGTAATGGTTTTGACCAATCTCAATTTTCTTATGCCTAACCATAATTACTAGTGCATTATGGCATGAAGGACTATGAATAGAGGTTTATGCTATACTACTAAACCTTAACAACTAAAATCTTATAGTTCCTATTGGAATGTAAGTTTGACTTATGGCAATAAATTAACATTAAAAGATGAAATTATGTGATGCTATGCGGTCATAAATGTATCACTACATGTTTTATGGCTTGATCTCTTTCCATCCTACACTTAAATACAAATGGTAGATCAGGTGTAAATGTTATGATCCTAGGCTAGGGTGACCATGAATACATGTAAGACACTATCTTAGGCTACTTATATAAAAACAAAATTACACACATAGGCATGAAAAGTGTATTCTGGATCCTCCAATGGCTCTAGATGTAAAAAGGGGAAGATTACACTTTGAAATGGTGCTAGGCGAGGATCCCTAAAGGCATATGCATGCAACTATGACACATTCAAGCATCTATACTATAGTGGTAGTCAGAAGAGGAAAAATAGTTAAAGGCACAACAACAAAATGACTTCAATAAACAACTTCAAGTATTCACATCCCCCTCTTATAGTTGTAACTTTTTTCATTCACTTGTAATAAACATATCACTTAAATTAATGTGTCTACCAATAAAGGAGTCTCAATTTTTATTAAACATATTAGTTATTATTTCAACCCACAGGGTTTTCATTTTCCAATATAATGATATATAATTGAAATACTACTTCCTCCTTCCTATGTTATAACTAAGGTCAGGAACCCATTATCTAACTTCTTCCATTATCCCAAAGTCTGAGAAAACCTTCCTATCTCTAGCTTGTAGGGTTTCCAATTGACGAATTTCATTTCAGGTTTCATGGGGGACAACCAAATGAAAAATTTTAACAGCCTCCTAGGCCTGCTATTGGGCTCGCTTTCAACCCTGAACAAGCTTCTACTCCAAATTTCTACACAGGTCTAAACAATAACAAAAGTCTGACTGTAGAAGTAAAACAAGTCAGAGCCTTCATCAAAACAGAGATGAGGAAACACAAGGGAAATATGGCTCAACTCAAGAATGATAAAAACCAACAACATGCGATAAGGTGCCACTGGTGTATGAAGGGAATCATAATTTAAGGAGAAAATCCACCACAATGCATGGACACCATCCCATTGATAAATGTATGAGGAGGATACAATATTAATGCCACACCACTGATCATACAAGAATACATCCATATCAACACCAGAAACCAAGCAAATTGCAAGTGCATAAATTGTGAGAATATCAAGAGGGGTATAGAGTTACCCAGGTTGTGGCGACCCTTCTACACCAAGGGTGAATAACTGGAGAGGACCCTTATGTGGAAATTATTTTAAGAGAACTTGAGAAGCCACAATATTTTATGGGAGATTGTCTAATTCTCCATGCATTCTTTTGGATCCCCACACCCCTTAATACTAGCATCAAATTATCCCCTAAAAAAAACTAATTGATGATGTACTCTTATATTAATTCTCCTCAAAGTTGCTCTTGGGGATTATAGAAAAATTTTCCCCAACTGGTTTGTAACTAGTTACTCACAACCTCCTCAATATTTTCTTGAGTGTCAGGCTAGACCACCTTCGCTAGAACCCCAAGTTGTTTCCCTTCAACTATACATCGCAGCTAGACTCACCAACGCTCCTTAATCGTCTATATGCCACAACCTATGGCATATGCAATAACAATTACTCACATGCTTGTACATGCATGTGGTGGCCACATCACCCCCTCCATTTAATGTGGTCATCTTGTGAGGGTGACGAGTATGACCGCCAAATCCATTATGCTCCTCAATTATCACCCCCATCGAGAAATTTTTATAATATAGTTTCCAAATAAAATCCATAACTATTATCATTATATTAATTGACAAGTGGGTCAATCTCATACTTCCGTGACACAGGATCGATTCTGACTGTTACCACTACAACTCTAGGTGAACCATGCCACCCCCCAACAAGCGAACCAAGAGTTAAATGGGGGGATTTAAACCTCAAATTTGATGGTATATAACACTTCATTATCACAATGATCACTGATTGAGTTACCCCCTAGGGCTAAATAATTAATTAATTATTATCCATACATAAGTAGTTAATATATTTATGAGTTCACAATAGTGTACACAAGGTAGGCATGTAGGAAAGGAATTGTTTACATATACCATCCATGGACTATAATAAATAGGTGATCCTCCTAATGCGCAATTTCTAGGTGTTCACAATTAACCACACACAAGAATAAATCAAGTAAATTCATCATCGAATAATCCTAGCTAAAGCATGATAATTTAGCACCCAATTATCATTCTATTTAAATTATTAAGATAATAGAAAAAATGCATTTTAAACATGGTAGGAAATAAGTAAGGAAATAAAGAATGGCACATGAAATCCCAAGCAAGCTCCTCAACTGACTCATAATCATCCCTTCTCCTAGCACCTATTTCTATCTTCCATATCCCATCCCTTTTTCTACTACAATATATTAGAGTATGGAATATATCAACATAAATTCCCTATGGAAAAACTAATAGTCATCATCACACATCTAGAGGAGCATAGCTAGCATGAGTCATGACTTTGCCTCAACTTCGGGTTTTATAGGATACACAATGGCAACACCTCCACCTCTCATGATAACACTAGGATTAACAACCTAACATTGGTTGTATTCAATCTTAGAGATAGGCCCTTAAGACAACCAATTTGGCTAGCTACACATCCTATCAAAACCACACTTAACCACATATTATATAAACCTTTGGAACCAAGCAAATGATTACCAAAAACACATATCTATGCATAACCATATAACAATTTCAACTATAAACGATGTTACATATTGTCGTTAATGTAGTCAAATTATGTTTATTTACTATATGCATCACATCAATTATCCATTCACAATAATATTGAATTGGTATCCATGCACCATGACTTTAGTTTTAATTTCCAAGTTTAAAGGAAATTACATAATTTTCATCATTAAGAACATAAAATAATAAAAACTCATATATTGTCCACACATAGGTAGGCCTACATGTCTATGAACAATAGATTCTATTAATCTAGTTAAGTATAATATATGCTTACAAATAAATAAAAAGATAGGTCATAAAGATAATTTAGTTGTAGAAAGCCTGAATGTGGGGTATTACATGATCATAAAATAATACATCAATAGAAATATTTTCTTCACTAAGGCATTGGGTTTCTTCTTTCTACATAGCTAACTAAAGAATATTGGTTGTAGTATTCCTGTGCTACCACGTCTAAATTTCAAGCGCTCCGAGGACATTGTTTTGTAATCTGAGTTCTTATCTGCAACAACACCTTCTGAATGAATAAATGCATTTGAATTCTATTATGATTTCTTGTGGGAAGGTTTAATTTTTTTCCTCTATTTATTCTTTGTAATTTAGTCATTGAACTAGTTTAATACGATTGTAAAAAGCCCAATGGCGATGGATGTGCGCTCTGTAACATCGATTCTAGTTATGTAGTTTGTTGTGACAACTATAGAGACTTGGATTGTGTCAAGAGCTATCAGAGTGAGTTTCATTATGGGATTTGCAGCTTGATTTGCTTTGAGTAAAAAGGAATTGGAAAACTGTGTTTGTTGGTTGCACAACAAGAGTGTTAAAGGTACGAGTTGGGACATAGAACATGGGTTGACGTCTATGATGTTGGTGGGACATTTATAGCTTGTAAGGATGCCGTTGAGGATAAGAGAAACATGAGAAGTAGGTGGATGAAATCGAGTGTTGGAAGAGTTAAGAGGAATAATAAAAGAGTTGCAGCATATAAGAAATGGAGATGCAGAGGTAGACTGAGAGCCCGAAGAAGAAATATATGAAGAACATGATGTTTAGGAGAGAGATCCAACAACAAGGTTGGTTTCATATTTGAGTAATAGAGGCAGTGAAAGAGTTGAAGTTTCCTAGTATGATGGAAATTTGAGAGTTGATGTGCTCATCGATTGGATTGGAGAAATCAAAAGATACTTCGAGTATGAAAATATCCAGGATCCAAAATGGGTGAAATTCGAGATGACGGACTTCAAAGGTCATGCAACACTATGGTGGGATATGATGCAAAAGGACATAGTAAATAATCAGCTAAAAAGTATCATGACTTGGAAGAACATGGCCACGAGTATCAAGGAGAATTTTTTTCCTATTGATTACCAACATAATTTATATAGGCAAGTCAGAATCTAAGACAAAAGGAAAATTCTATTTGTGATTATATAGAAGAGTTTTTAAAACTATCACTTCGATCTGGTATAAAAGAACCATAATTCCAAACAGTCACAAGGTATGTGAATGGACTGAAATACTTGATACAAGATGAAATGAGTACACATTATTTCTGGAGTGTTAATGAATCTTATCACATATCGTTGAAGGCAGAGCAAATTTTGAATGGGAAAACACAATAGAAATGAAAATGAAGAGGTTTTAAAGGTAGAGGTAAGGCAGGGACTGCTAGAGGTAGTGAAAAGGAAGAAAAATCCACCAGTGGTCAAGGTGGTAGAGGTGGAAATAGTGCTGGAAGAGGCAAAGGAAGTCTTGGAATATGAAAGGGAAAGTATCTAATACTTGTTTTCACTATGGATTTGAAGGGCATAAGAAATATGAGTGACTGGAAAGACAAAATTTAGGGAGAAGACCTGAAGCCAGAAAACAAGTTGCACAAGCTGATGAAGCTTCTATTGCTGGAGAAAATGTGATTGTATTGCAACAAGAACAAGGAGAAAATTTGATGTTTCACAGAGTGCTACTCAAGCCTAAGAAAAATATAGTGGATGAACCAAAACAAAGAAAGAAAGTTTTCAAAACTAAATTTAAGGTCCAAGGAAAGTGATGTAATTTGGTCATAGACAAAGGAAGTACAGAGATTTCAGTGTCCACTAAAGTCATGGAAAAGATGAAACTAAAAAGTTTAGTCCATTTGAATCCTTGCAGTGTCTCATGGCTACAAAAAGGACAACAGGTGGTTGTGACTGAGCAACGCTTATTAAATTTTCAAATCACGAGCCTTTAAGAGAAAGTACTATATGATGTGGTTGAGATGGACACATGCCACATACTTCTAGGAAGATTTTGGTTGTTTGACAGGCAAGTTCACCATGATTTTCGGGAAAATACATATGAGTTTAGGAAGGATGGACAACGGTACAAACTCACACCAATTCTAGAAAATACAGTTGTAACAACAAGAAGATATGAAAGTACCAATACATGTAACAACAAAATCATGTTATGGTTTAGCCAAGGAGTTTGTACATGAAGAAGAAGGGAATTTTTTTGCTTAGCAGTGGTTCTAAAGGCTGTGCAAGAGGAGGGGAAATTAGAAACCATATCGAAAAAAAAAAAATCCTTCTTAGATGAATTTAAGGAGATTGTTGTCGATGAATTTCTAAAAGGACTACCTCCTGTGAAAAGTATTTCTCATCAGATTGACTTGATTCTTGGATCGAACTTACCAGAAAAGGCATCTTACAGGATGACTCCAGTAGAGAATGAGGAAGTAAACAAACAGGTACATGGGTTGCTTGATAGAGGATTGATAACATACAGTTTCATTCCATGTGCTGTACCAACAATGTTGACTCCAAAGAAGATAGGTGAATGGAGAATGTGAACAAATTCTAGAGCCATTAATAGGATAACCATTAAGTATTGATTTCCCTTGCTAAGAATGGAGGATATTATGGATTGTTTGAGTGGGGCTGCATATTTCACAAAGCTATACTTGAGCGATTATCATCAAATCCAAATCAGGGAAGGTGATGAGTGGAAGATTGCTTTTAAGACAAAGGATGGATTGTTTGAATGGTTGGTTATTCCAGTTGGGATGACTAATTTCCCTAGCACGTTCATGAGGCTCATGAAAGAGGTCTTGAATCCATTCTTGGGGAAATTTGTTGTAGTTTACTTGGATGGCATTTTAATTTTCAACAAAAAACAAAGGGGAGCGTGACTTAGAGCATGTAAGGCAAGTGTTGCAGTGTGTTGGGTTGTGTTATATTCTTTCCACATAGTTAACAGGGGGTTTGAGGGGTACCCGTAACCCCACTTTATGG
>APFE030631028.1:11063-47231 GCA_000404065.3 Pinus taeda | reverse complement strand
ATGGTTTTGTGCATGATTTTCACACATGTTTTTTGGACGCGATGGTTTTCGGTCCATGGTATTGGATGCAATGGTTTTTTGGTCCATGGTATTGGACGTGATGGTTTTCGGTCCATGGTATTGGATTCTTCGGCATGAATAAATATGTATTGTAACATTGAAAGGAATATAATGAAAAATTAAGCTGGTAATCCCGGTTTTGGGATCCAGTGGGAAATCTCTGTGTATATGTGTTTTATGTGTTATGCTCTCACATTTTCATTTTTCCTGTGATTTAGAATTCGTATGCAGGTAATTTCTGTACGGGGTTAAAAACTACATTGGGTTATGGGCCCACCACGCTTCCGCTGTGTGGTTATTCCAGTTGGGCTGACTAATTCCCCTAGCACATTCATGAGGCTCATGAAAGAGGTCTTGAATCCATTCTTGGGGAAATTTGTTGTAGTTTACTTGGATGGCATTTTAATTTTCAACAAAAACAAAGGGGAGCATGACTTAGAGCATGTAAGGCAAGTGTTGCAGTGGTTGAAGGAAGAGAAGTTATTGATCAACTTAAAGAAATGTACATTTATGCAGGATCAACTAGTGTACTTGGGGTTTTTGATTTCCAACGAAGGTTTGAAAATGTTGACTGTGATGCAAAAGGGACAATAATTGGAGCAATTTTAATTCAAGAAGGTAGACCAATAACATTCTTTAGGGAAAAATTGTACAAATCTAAGAAGTATTTTGTCTATGATCAATAATTTTATGCTATTGTGTGGGCTTTCAGGAAGTAGAGACACTATTTGTTGCCCAAGGAATTTGTCTTGCTTACTGATCACAAGGAATTACAATATATCAACAGTCAAGGTAAGTTAAATCAAAGGCACTCCAAATGGGTTGAATTCTTGTAAATTTATACATTTGTTTTGAAGCATAGGTATGGAAATTCAAACAAGATTGCAATTGCCTTGAGTAGGAGAGTGCTGCTACTCAACACTTTGTTAGTAAAAGTGTTGAGTTTGGAAAGCATGAAGGATTTCTATGCAAAATATGTCAATTTTAGAAGCTTGGACAACTTGTAAAGAACCTTGGAGTGTGGAAAAAACCGTGTTCTTGGATTACCATATCCAAGAATGATTTTTATTTAATAAAAGTGTGCATTCCTTAAGGGTCAATGAGGCTAAATCTTATTAAGGAGCTACATGGTGGATGCTTAGGTGGACATTTTGGCATGGATAAGATTGCAACATTGGTAAAGGAGAGGTATTTTTTGCCTAGCATCAACAAGGATGCCAAAAAGTTTGTTGAGTTTTACAGAGTTTGCTAAATAATAAAGGGCAGAAGTTAAAATATGGGATTGCATACTCCATTTCTAGTACTAGAAAGACTGTGGGAATATTTCAACATGGACTTTGTCTTGGGATTACCGAGGACACAAAGGAAGCATGATTCAATGATGGTCGTTGTATATAGGTTTTCAAAGATGGCACATTTCATAGGATGTAAAAGGACAAGTGATGCCATTGAAGTGGATATTTTATTCTTCAAGGAAGTAGTGAGACTTCATGGGTTTCCAAAAACTGTTACTTTAGATATAGTTACAATATTTCTAGGTCACTTTTGGAGGATGTTATGAAAGAAAATGGGATCTAAATTGTTATACAATTCAACCTATCATGTTATGCTCTTGACCTGCGAGAAGATACCATAATACCAAATATGCGAAGAAATATACCCATAACACAGAACAATAAGAAATAACATGTATTTTATTATTCAAAAAGGAAAGCAATGTTCACTTGCCTCTTCGAGGGGGCAACCTCCAATAGAGCTAGGCTCAATTACAAAATAAGACACGACGCTCCTCAAGGGGAGTCTCTATCCTTTATATAGGATTCATACATGCAATATCATCGGGGGTACCATGGTTCTTATTAATACCATCTATCTAATACCATGGTCCATTTGCAACTAACTGTGGTCCCTTCTTTAAATGCGGGTCAACCACTTACAATTATTGATATGGGCTTAACTAACTATAACTATGAATCGACCCTATTACATAAATAAGGGGGTTAGGGTTGGACCCTAACATGCCCTCCCCCCATAAAAATAGCCTTGTCCTCAAGGCTGAAGCTGTGGAAACTAGTGAAGAATAGTGTCTGGTTCCCAGGTCACATCTTCTAGAGAGGTGTCTTTCCACTTGACGAGGACTTCCTTGATCGTGCGGCCGTGCAGGTGCCATTCTCGCGTGTCAAGAAACTGTTCAGGTTGGAGCCAGATTGAACCTTCTCCATCCAATTCTGGTAGACTGGTTTGAATTCTACAATGGTTCACAACCACTTTCTTGAGGCATGAGACATGGAAGACAAGATGGATTTTTGCAGTAGGTGGCAAGGCTAGCTTGTAGGCTACTTCTCCGATGCGTTGAGGTATTTGATACAGTCCATAGAATTTTGGAGATAATTTTTGACAACCCTTGTCTTTGAGTGATGTTTGCTTATATGGTTGCAGCCTCAAGAATACCTGATCCCCTTCTTGAAATTGGTTCTTTGAACGATGTTGGTTTGCCTATTGCTTCATGTGATTTTGAGCTTGATGGAGATTCTCTTTGAGGTGGGCAATCATGGTTGCATAGTTTTGTAGGAGTTGATCCATTGCTTGTACCTTCGAGCATCCTTGGATATAAGAAGTAGGTGAAGGAGGGAGTTTACCATAAACTACTTCATATGGAGTCATCTTGGTGGTGGCATGATAGTTAGTATTATACCACCATTCGGCTAGAGGTAACCACTGTACCCATAGATGTTGCTTTTCTGAAGTGAAACACCTGAGGTAGGTCTCCAGACATTTGTTGTCTGCTTCAGTTTGACCATCAGTTTGGGGATGCTAGGAAGTACTGAGTTGTAGTTGGGTACCTTGTAGCCTAAAGAGTTCCTGCCAAAAGTTATTGGTGAAGATTGGGTCATGATCAAACATAATTGAAGTGGGCATGCCATGCAATTTGAAGATCTGGTCCATGAAAAATTGAGCCACCAAAGCGGGTGTAAAAGGGTGGGGTAGGGCGCAAAAATGAGCATACTTAGAAAGTCTGTCCACAACCACCATGATGAATGAATTGTTGCCTGACTTCGGAAGACCAGTAATGAAATCCATAGAAACCTCCATCCAGATTGAGGCAGGGATGGGCAATGGCTGTAAGATGCCTGGGGATTTGACTGTTTCTCCTTTGTGGCACTGAAACACATCACACTCAGCTGCAAAAGTAAGAATGTCCTTTTTCATGCCTGTCCAAAAGAATGAACGTCGAGTGCGAGCATAAGTCTTCTGAAAGCCTAAATGGCCTGCAGTGGAAGATGAGTGCAACTCTACCAAAATGCGACTTTTGAGGGTGGATGTTGGTGATATCACTACTTTGTCCTTGTAGCGAAGAATGTCATCCTGCCAAGAGTAGCCCGCTATGGAATTTGGATCTTCCTACAATTTATTAATGAGTTGGGAGAGAGAAGGATGTGAAAACCATTCCTGGCGAGCCTCTTCAATCCACTCTAGAATGGGAAGAGAGATTGTTAGCAGGGTGCTTTCCTCCTCAATTTGGCATGATAAAGCTTTCGCTATGACATTTTCGCGCCCTTTCTTGTAAATTAACTCATAATCACATCCCAACATTTTGCCGATCCATTTATTTTGTTGTGAGAGTATAGGCGTTGCACCAAAAAATATTTAAGGTTTTGATGGTCTGTGCAGATTTGGAAGCGCCGCCCCAATAAGCATGGTCGCTAGGTATCCACTTCATGGAAGATGGACATCATCTCCTTCTCATAGGTAGATTGTCCCAAATTTGTCCCACTTATTTGTTGGCTAGTGAAGGCCAAGGGTTGACCTTCCTGCATTAAGACAACCCCAATGCCCTTACCTGAAGCATGACATTCAATCACAAAGGATTTGGTGAAGTCGGGTAGTGCCAATACGGGAGTGGAACAGATGGCATGTTTGAGAGCTATAAATGCTTGTTGCGCTTCATCATTCCAAAGGAATAAATTTTTCTTGAGAAGGTGAGTGAGGGGTCTAGCAATGCAACCATAATTGTAGAAAAATTTGCGATAGTAGCTGGTGAGACCCAAAAATCCTCTCAAATTCTTCAAGGTCTTTGGTTGAGGCCAATCCTACATTGCCTGGATCTTTTTGGGATCCACCCTGACACCTTCACGCCCCACAATGTGGCCCCAATACTCAACTTCTTCCATGCCAAAAGAGCACTTGGACAATTTGAAAAATAATTTATGCTTCTGGAGCAGTTGCAAGAGCAGATCTACATGCTGAAGATGTTTTTCCCAGGTGAGGATATAGATGAGGATGTCATCAAAGAAAACAAGGACAAATTTTCTGAGATATGGTTTGAGTAGGTGATTCATGAGGCTTTGAAAAGTGGATGGGGCATTACAAAGACCAAATGTCATGAACAGGAATTCATAATGGCCTTCATGAGTTTGGAAAGCAGTCTTTGGAATGTCTACTTCTTTCATGCGAATTTGGTGATAACTTGAGTGAAGGTCGAGCTTAGTAAAGAATTGAGCCCCATTTAGTTCATCCAGCAAATCATCAACAACCGGGATGGGAAATTTATCTTTGACCGTTAGCTTGTTGAGGGCCCTGAAGTCTAGACACATATTCCATTCCCAATATTTCTTGAGAACCGTGACCACTGATGATGAATAAGGACTAATGCTAAGTCGAATGAAACTGGCTTCCAAGAGTTCCTTGATGATTTTTTCAATTTCATTTTTTTGGGCGAAAGGATATCTATATGGGCCCACATTTGGTGGTTGTGCCCCTGGGACCAAAGTAATGCTATGATCATGTTCCCCTCTCGAGGGTGGAAGCTCATGAGGCTTGTCAAATACCTGCAGATGGTTGTTTAAGACCTGTTGCATCTCAGGATGAATATGAAGAGAAGTGGGTTCGAAGGCCTGGATGGCATTAAATTGGGCTATAACTCCATGGTGGCCCTTTTTTAACAATTTTTCCATCCTATGCGAGCTGATGATAGAAGGAGCACTTGCCTGGAGTCTGCGGAGGGTATGCGTGTGGTAATTCTGCTTAAAGCTCATATATAACTCTTGGAAATCCATTGTGATTGGGCCAAGTGTGCGAAGCCATTCAACACCCAAGACAATGTCACACCCACCCATGTTGATGGCAAACATGTGGGTCTTTAGGTGATAAGCCCCCATTTGAAGTTTGACATTTTCACAATGGCCTTCACATTTCATTGTCCCCCCATTAGCAATATGGACTTGGAAATTAGAGACTGCTCTGACAAAACAATGCACTGCTTCAGCGACTCTTTGATGGATAAAGTTATGTGTACTGCCACTATCAATGAAGACTACTACAAGGCGATGCTTAACAAAACCTTTGATTTTGAGAGTTTGGGGAGAAGAAATTCTTGCCAAAGCATGAAGCGAGATAACTAGTTCTTCAAGTGTATCTAGGAGCTAATTATCCGGCTGGTTGTCCTCATCTTCCTCCTCTGGTCCCTCAAATGGTGGGGCTTCCTCAGATGAACTATGATTAGTAGCATAAATTTGAAAGAATTTGGGTTCCTTGCATTTATGTCCCGGGGAGTATTTCTCATCACAGTAGTGACACAATCCTTGCTTTCTTCTTTCTGCCGTTTCCGCTGGTGACACCTTTTGAACCTTAAGTGTTTGGGTAGTGCTTGGAACCTGGGTGGGGCATCCCTTGGCTATGAAATTTGGACGAGTCGACTGGGCCACTAACACACATTCTACTTCCCGAGCTATCTTGCAAGCTGCCAACCATGAGTCTGGGTGGTGCATTCTGACGTGGGATTGTATGGCATCTTTGAGACCACTGATAAAACATTCCAAGTAGAATTCATTTGCTAGACGTCCTGTGCGGAAGGCTAATGCTTCGAAGGCTTTAATATATTCTTGCACTGTGCCTGTCTGTCGGAGCTTAGTAAGACGACCCAAAAAGTTAGATTCATGGTCAAAGTGATCAGAAAGGGCTTTTGAGAATATCTGCCAAGTCATTGGCCTTGCATAGTAGCGATGATGCCACTGCCACCATTGCCATCTTTCTTGGTCCAAGTACAGGCTTCCCACACTTAGCCTAGTTGCATCATCTTTGATGTGATTCAATGTGAAATATTGCTCCATTTGTGCTAGCCATATGGTTGGATGAGAGCCATCAAATTTATACATGTCCAACTTGGGTAGTCGAGGCTGGGACTGTTGGTGGTTTCCATAGAAGTGAAGAGAATGGCTAGACTCGCCCTCAAGGTTTTCATTAAAATCATATGCCTCCAATTGTTGCCCTGACATGCCCTTGGTGGTTGTCTCATATAAGGACTGGATCTGCTTCGTTAATCCCTCCATCTTTTATTCAAGGGTGTCTATCTTCTCATTGGCCATAGCTTGAGCTCTAGTTTGTACCATGCACAGATCCGGTACACTTGTCGTTACTGTGAAATTTTTTTTGGGACCACCTGAAATTTTGACGCTGACAAGTGAATGGTACCACCTTTCTCAGCTCGTCGAGCTGATTCTTATGGGCTAAGTCTCCTATAAGCGTCTCGGGAGCATCTCAGACTCTTTATATAAATATAATATATATATATATATATATATAGATACATTTTTTTTTTTTTTTACTTCGAAAGGAGTTTTACTCCTCACTTAGGAATACTGTAGTAGCTAATTCTCAAAAAAGTTAATTTCACCCAATGTCTTGTGAGAATCACGCCCAGGTATAAGAGCCACACAAAGAGCCGGATTTGTTGGCGAAACCCTCAACTGCAGAGTATGAGTAGGAATGTGGTAGTGATCGAACCCCTGCTGCTAGATCTGAATGGCAGATCTGATTATTGTGATTGCTACAGAACCCAACTTGCTAGATCTGAATGGAGGATTTGATAGATCTGAATGGCAGATCTGATAGATCTGAATGGTGGATCTGATAGATTTGAATGACGGATCTAATTTTTGTGGCTACGACAGAACCCAACCTGCTAGATCTGATCTGGCAATGATGATGCGTGATCTAGAGAGAGACAAGGGAACTATGGTCTCAAGGAGTGTCAGGTGCTACAGATCGCAATATACATAAGGGTCCAACTATAGTACTCGACCCAATCTTTCAGGGCACTAACCGAGGAGGATCAACCGTACCCTTAGCCGTACTACCCGACTACCCTATCATACGCGTGAGTAATCTCCCCGAGTGTTGTTCTTGGTGTACTGTAGCAGCAAGACAACCGACAGTTTATCTATGGCGAGGTTTCAAGAGAGCCTAGGGGGCTTCCGATATAACCAAAGGGTACTTAGAAGATAGTCCGTGCACGGTTCTGTCTAATGCACTACTACTTGAAGGGGTACCCACAGGGGTTACAAGGGAGTCCAACAAGCGTTACCACCTCTTGTATTTCCTGCTTGCATGCCTCCCCAAATCTACAAGTTTATGCGCTCAATGATAGATCCCGTGGTTTAAAGACGTCGGAACACGTCTCTAGCCAAAAAAAATTCTGCTAAAAATGGAGATCCCACCAGCCCTGGAAAGTGCTCTGATACCACTTATGATGCTCTTGACCTGCGAGAAGATACCAAAGTACCTAATATGCTAAGAAATATACCCAGAACACAAAACAATAAGAAATAACAACATGTATTTCATTATTCAAAAAGGAAAGCAATGTTCACTTGCCTCTTCGAGGGCACAACCTCCAATAGAGCTTGGCTCAATTACAAAATAAGACACGATGCTCCTTAAGGGGAGTCTCTATCCTTTATATAGGATTCATACATGCAATACCATGGGTCAGTACCATGGTTCTTATTAATACCATCTATCTAATACCATGGCCCATTTGCAACTAACTGTGGTTCCTTCTTTAAATGCGGGTCGACCACTTACAATTATTAATATGGGCTTTATTGACTCTTTAACTAACTATAACTATGACTCGACCCTATTACATAAATAAGGGGGTTAGGGTTGGACTCTAACATATCATCCACAAAAAAATGGACAGACTAAAGTGGTGAACAAGAGTCTTAGGAATTTGCTAAGAAGCTTGAGTGGTGAAAATCCCAACCAGTGAGATATGGTTTTGGTAGAGGAAGAATTTGCATACAATTATTTAGTGAACAAATCAACTCGTAAGAGTTCATTTCATATTCTTTATCGACAGTCACTAAGAGGTGTTGTGGACCTGATACAGTTCCCAGATTTGAAGGAAGAAAGTTGATGCAAGTGATTTTGTAGACAACATGCAACTGATACACAGATAGGTGAAGAAAATAATATAGCAAAGTAATAACAAGTACAAGGAGAAGGAAAATTTGAAAAGAAGACCAAATGTTTTTGCAAAAGGAGAATTGGTAATGGCGCATATGTAGAAAAGGAGATTTCCCAGGGGTACCTACAACAAGTTGAAATATAAGAAAATAGGCCCATGCAAAATTCTTTGGAAAATTTATCAAAATGCCTACAAGGTAGAGTTGCCGCAAGAATTGGATATATCTATGATATTCAATGTGGTTGATTTATATGAGTTATGTGAAGAAGAAAGTAGTAAAGAGATAGGTACACTTGCTGAGTGGAATAAACAATTACCACTCAAACATGTTGAAGAAGAAGAAATTTTAACCACGATGGTTAGAAAGAAGACTCGTCACAGGGAGTATCTGGATTATTTGGTCAAACAGAAAAATAGAGGATCTAAAATGTGTCATGGGTGACTAAACAAGAGCTAGCACACCTACGCGGAACTTCAATTTATGGAGGAAATACCACATGAGATGGTAGTTCATAGTTTTTGACTAAGGATGTCTGATGCAAGAGCATCCTTGGCCTCAGATAATCTTCGTAAACAAAAAAAACATGTTTATGTTCAATTTCGTAATAAGTGTTGTTACTCCCATGTATTATGTTAGTGGCTAATACACCAAATTAGTAGTTTCTACTACTCTTGTAGCTACATTTTATTGAAGCGGTGACTAGTTTCGATTTGCTAACAATCCTAGGATCATGTTGATACTCTTGCTGCATGGAGTTGCTAACAAAACCAAACTGATAGTTGTTTAGTTGCGCTACTATAGGACAATCATTACTAGACGTGCTATGAGAATGGGATGTATGTTATAAATATTGGTTTATTTGCATACCAAGATAAATCAAATTGGTTTAATACTGGAATGTGAAGAGGGTGACGACATGGGAAGTGATTTTTTTTAGTTGGAATGCGAAGAGGTCAACATTATGAGGATAAATATGGGAACAAGGAAGAAAAGGGATTTTTTCTACTTTCAGGCTTTTTGCTTCTGCCTCTCGGGGCTTTTCTATTTTGGCTACTGCTTGATTGGATAAACCTTCACCTATTCCACGATGGAGAATGAGTGCTTTGACTATTGCTTGGTATTCCTGTGCTACCGTGTGAGAATTTAAAGCACTATGAGGATGTTTTTCTGTAATCTAAGTTCTTGTCAGTAACAACACATTATGAACGAATAAATGCATTTGAATTCTATTATGATTTCTTGTGGGAAAGTTTAAAATTTCTCTCTATTTCTTCTTTGTGATTTAGTTATTAAACTAGTTTAATACATTAGTCAAAACCTAACGGTTGTGGTTGTGTGCTTTGTAACAATGATTTTGGTTATGTTGTTTGTTGTGAGGGATACAGAGACTTAGATTGTGTCAATAGTCCATCTTGATATTATCATGAGGAACTTCAATTACCACTTCTACACATCATCCACCACTTTGTTGCCCTAGCCAACATTTATTAAAATCCTTAATGTTAACATTTCACATATTAATTTGGACCCTAATTATTTAAAAGTACCTCACCCCATAATTTTGATTCAAAGTAACCTCATGGGAACCACTTTAGAGACCAAAAAATTTCCCATGTCTCACAGTGTATCTTCTAACCCCTCTTAGCACAAACCTTCACAAACATAATCTTGCGAAGGAGCTAGTTAATATATACTTACCTTTGAGTTCCATCATACTCCCCTTCTTATTTCTTCTCTTTCCACTATGGTAGGATCCATTTTTCTTCTCAAGCCCCACCACAACATGTTTATATGTACGACCCTTTATTCTATATAATATGACACTAATTTTTATCATGAGAAGCCTTATGCTTCTCACTCTCACTTCTTAACACATTCTAATGAGGGATGACTCATTGCTGTTGATTAAGTTTTTCTCCACCAATGGATGTTATTACGCATGTGCTTCCACCTACTCCTGAATAGATAACTACTCTCAACAATGAAACACCTCTCAACTTACACTACCAATTTCGATAACATGACCAACATATAGATGGATTCACTCCTAATGTTCTAATCAATTCAAGTTAGCTTGCATCTCTAATATCAAAGATAAAAACCTCAATAGGAGTGAATACCACCATTCTAATAGAGACTCATAAAATAGTCATAAAATCCCATTGACAAGTAAAGGAAAATCACAAATTGGTTAAAAAAATTCAAGATATTGCATCATGGCTTGAAAGAAAATATAGACGAGTTAGTATAAATGGCAAAAGAATGCTCTAAAGTTATGACTTGGGATCAATGCCTTGGTGTACATATTATCTTTTTGAAAACTCGAGTAGCAACCTTAGAGATGATAAATAGGCCCTATTTGCATGACTTCAAGAAACTAAATTCTTAATTTAGATCACTAAGGTTGTACATATTCTAAAGTTTTAGCTCCAAATCATTAATTTCCCTATTCAATCAACACCTATCCAAATAACGCTTAATGGAATTAGAAAGAGAGAATATCTGTGAATAAGGCATGTTATGTAAGATATATGTTTTCACCATCATCATTTATAAATGTCATCTCAAACATTCTTTAGTTTTTGTAAGCTATAGATGTTGCCACAATACATGCTTGATCAACTTGAGTTTTGAAGAAATGAGTCAAGTAGAGTTGTGGCTTTTAATCTACAAGTCCTAATTCAAATTTCAATAGTATTTAGTTTAACTTCAACTCTTTAGTACTTAGCTTGTCACTAGTCCAAATCACTAATGATCCCTACACTCGATATAAATAATAATAAGCCTGTTTTACTCCATGATATTGAAAACATTCAAGAATAAACAACTTGATAAGTTAGGCTTTCAAGTAGGAACCCTTGTGTGCTCATACCATGTTGATATATGGAATATCAAGTAGCACAGTTCAAATATTAGATAGTTATATACATCTTGAATGTTGTGATGTAAAGTATTATCTATAAATTTGTACTTATTCTTAGTATTAGATGTGTGTAAACTTCCTTACAACCAAACACATGTTCATGTGCATCTATTATATAAGTTACAATGATTCCATATCTATGTAGATTTATTGGTGCTTGTCACTCAGATGTTATACTATTTACCATCATAATATGATTAACAAATACAAAAGGCATTATGCAATACATTTTTTTAATATATCAAAAAGAGATTCAATTAATAAAACAATCAAATATCTCTGGACTCGATATATTAAAATTCATCTTAAAAGTTAGGTTGATTTTAAATCCTACAATACATTTTCACAAAAGGACAAATAACCATTATCAATAAAACTATCAATATGCCTCTTTCACAATCATAAACTTATCTTAACTCTTATATTATAAAAATAAAAACAATTAAATATGTCTGGACTCTATATATTAAAATTTATCTTAAATCCACTACACATTTTCACCCAAGACTTTTTAGCTTGTCTCCCTCCTTACCACGGGCACAACAACCTTTGTGAGGTTTAAACGTGGATGACCTTGCTAAGGAGGCCCACTCTCAACAAGTTTTACTAATAGGACTTGACAAACCATTAATAATATTGATAATACTTAATTAATTAATTTTAAAATATAATTAATTATTAATAAATTAGATTTAAGTAAAAAATAATAATAAATAATAGTTAAAATAATAACTTTACTAGCCTCATTCTTTTTCTCCCATTCTTTTAACCAAGTCTAATTTTCAGAATTTCAACCTAAAACATTCCAAAATTTCAATATTTTTCTATTCCTTTTCAATGTATTTCTTTTAATAATTTTTTTAATATAGATCAACTTTATTACTCATTATCAAGTATTCTATTTAACCTTGTTCTGCATTCTTGTTTTCACACCGCATAAGAATGATAAGTAAAACATCAAAGCATCACTTTCAATGTCCCTAATAACCAGTAAAATCACCAAACATCAATTATTATAAGTATTTCAATAATAATACACTCTTTCTAATTGATAACCTAAAACACAAAAAAAATGCTCCTTATCATATTATCATACAGATGTTACTTATTTTATATTAATGAATAACAATTTTAATAATAAATCAACTCCTATTTAAAAATAGTAATCTGTAAGTACTATCCTCGTTACTTATTAATTATTAAATTGAAAAAAAATGCAAATAAAATAATCATTAATTTTTAAATTTAATGTTCAAGACAATGTGGCCAACCTATTTGATTAAAAAGAATCCAATCTTCGGAACTTTTTCAATGTAATCAGAGCAAGTTGGAAACGCATTTCCATCGTGTCAATCATCATTCAAAAGAATACATCGTGGATGTGGTCAAGGAGAGATTTCTTTCGATGTTTTTGCAGTCTCCTAACGTTTTCCTCATCTCTCGAATCCCAACACTCAAGGGGTCTTTTTCTAGGATTAAACGATCTTTTTTCACTGTGATGATCAGCAACTTCTTTTCTCAACAAATCCATAAGAATCTGCATGCTATTTTCACGATTCATTGAGCTTTGTATCGATTCCTGCATGTACAACAACAGTTACAGAAATAGAAGATTCATAGCAAACTAATCATGAAATTTTAGTAAACCAGAATAATATAATGTAATGTCAGAAGTGAGCTCTGTATAGTCCTGAGATATTTACCTCAATTTGTTGAAGAGTGCTGATTTTAGAAAGATATGCTGCTGGATAACCAGGTTGAACTAAAAGTTGTTGTAAGGCCGGTTTTGAAAACTGGAAGTCCACTTACTGGTTAAATTACTGAACATGGTAGGATAAACAGAACCACAAACTAGACTCTGCTTAAATGGTAATGGATTTACATAATGATGTGAAAGAGCTTCCTCTGCAGTGCAACGACGATCAGGGTTGAACTGAAGCATTCGAGAGAGCAGGTCTAATGCCTCATAATCCACTTCACCTAAAGTGTTTTCCAAGCTTCCAACCTAAGATTAAAATGATCTCAATAATGAATATTAAATGTTGACAATGCTGCAGAAATTCCATTCAGATAGAAGATGAATAATTTGAATTCACACTGATGGTACCTTTCCAGTTAGGTTCTTTAAGTAGTTTCGCCATTTTGGATTTGGTACACAAGTATCGATATCATTCCAACATGGTGTTCCAATTACACTGAATATATCACATATCTGTAACGAAATGCATAGCATTAATGAACTGTTTTTCTGTTTCTCAGTTCAGTTATGAATATATGAATATGTTTATAATACATTGAAACTGATTAAGCACCGTTTGAAGTCGCTCCAATTCAGAATCAGGTAATTTCTCCTGAGCTTGAAGATATTTATCCATGCTGTGCCTGGAATGAATGTCAAAGTATCAAAACCTCTTATGGTAAAATAAATCAAAACAAATCTTTAGATTTTTTGAATATGGATAAAATTACATTTTTGTTTTCAAATCTGGAATATAATGGATTTATATTAATAGATAAATAAGTAAAATACGTCTAACTTTATATGAAAATTTAAATATCTCCTCAATCTGTGAATAAATTAAATATAAACCACAAAAACACTCAAATTTATAAAAATTGAGTAGTTTATATAACTTACTCAAATATTAGTGAAAATGAAAAAAATACTAAATGATAAATAAAGCCTTAATGAAGTTGTTAACAAATTCTAAATGAGATCAAAACTGTCAAATGGAAAAAATGATAATTTATATGTGTATAAAACTTTTGATGACATAAGATGATGCAGAGTAATTGTTTAGAAGTTTCCCTTACTTTTGATGGAAGATATGCTTTATTTGAAGTTTTCCAGGAGAAGACAACTTCAACAATTTCTGTTTAGGAAATAAACGTTAGCTGAAGTACATAGTTAGTATAGGAAATTGGTACAGTTCAAGAAGTCTTACCCAAAAAATGCAGCCTGCTCCCCATCTGCGCAAGGAATAATTGATTAGATAAGCTTACATTGAGTTTACCCAAAAAGTAATAGTTATCCTACACCAAGTGGAATCTTCATATGTGTAAATGGTGAATGGATGCTGTAACGGTAAAGATCTTACATGTCTATTGCTGAGCCGTAGTTTCCAGGTGACATGATTAGTTCTGGAGGATGATAAGTAGGTGTCATAACCTACATACATTCAGTACTGCTGTTTTGAGTGTAAAGAATCATTATAGCTACTATGTAATTGCAGAGGTTATGATGCCCAGAACTTACAGATATTGAATAACATCTTTGAATGTTCACATCGCTGGTTACCTGCATATAGGATTGAGTATTGTTAGTTTTTTTGGTGTTTGTATGTGCATGGTTTAAATTAATATACTAGTTTCCAGAATATTTCAGAAATATCAGATAGAAGTGAAGCAAACAGTTAACTCTTTTTTCAATTGGATTTTTTTAAATATTCTAAATCTGCCATGAAACTACGGATGTGACCTAAACCGTTAACTTGGCTTTTTTCAATAATTTTTTTGAAGTATTCCAAAAGCTAAGGATGTGAATATGAAGTAAACAATTAACTTTGGCTTTTTTTAATCAGATTTTTCAAAGATTCCAAATACTATCCTGGAAATAAGGATGAGCAGATGTGCACCCAAAAAGTCGGAGGCAATTTATAAGAGGCGTTCAAAAAGCATTATTTCAAGGAGTTGTCTATAATGCGATTTTTTGGAGATTCTGGTGACGGAATACGGCGGAAGAAATGAGGTTAAATCTTGATTTTTAGCAGTTAAAATGGTTTTTTAACTGCATATTTGGATTCAGCGCCCTGGAAAACCCCTGGGAGCCATCGATTGTGCAGAAACTAGCTATCAAACTTGGGATTCCAATGAATTGCTGCCGAATTTTGACCGAAAAATCCGCGGGAAAGGCTTTCAAAAAGTGCGTTATAGACTACTGCTTATTTCAAACCATCTATGTTGAAATTTGGCGAAACATTACTGGTTGAGTTTGGTTTATTCTGGGAAACTTTAAGTTGATTTATTATTCTGGGAAATTTTAAATTCTTATTTAAATCAAGATCAGGATTTTTCTAGGGATGAAAATGTGTATGATGATTGTCATTTGTCATGCACTGAATTAATGATTTGCTTCGTTTATTCCGGGAAATTTCAAATTTTTATTTAAATTTAAAATGTCAAAATCTCAAGATCAGAGTATTTTAGGGAGAAAACTGTGTAAATGATATTATTATTTAACGATTAGGTTAATGTTTTTCATTTTATCTATAGAATAAAATGATATTAAAAAATTATCAAAATCACACTCTAGCAATCAATCAAAGGATACCCCAATAGCGAAGTGCTCTGGGCAGGAAAAAATGTGTCCCTCTCTATATATATCTGTAACACTAAAATTAAACTAAGAAAACAAACAAATATTACCTTTCACTGGGCGCAAACGATTGAGGTCACAAAAGTTAACAAATAAACAGATATTACCTCTTGGACTGGGCGCGAAAGATTGAAGTCACAAATCTTGACAGTCAAGGGTGACATTACCAATACATTTCCAGCTTTTATATCCCTGTAGGACGACATGAAACCCTATACAGTGTTTTTCAAAAATAACAGTTGGAAATGCGCTTACATGTGAAGTAATTTGAGAACTATAGTGGTCATGAGTACCTGTGCCAGACATTGCAGAAATGCATGTATTTAAGCCCCTCCAGTATCTGCCGCATGAGATGCTTGACATCATCAGGACATAGTGGACCTTGCAAATCCAGAATAGAACCTCTGCCAATTCATATCAAACCACATATATGTTCCATCTTGCATAATCCAGACAGATTTAGAGATGGGTGTGTGGGTGGGTAAGTGGTGAAAATTAGAAACTATAATATTGTACCTATCAGCAAATTGTGACACAATGTACAGGTCAGTTTTATCATTTTTGTCTTCAGGGCTATTCAGAAAAACGTCCATCACTGCATAAAGAAAAGAGGGGAGAAGGATATTATTCAGAAAATTGAGGTTGATCTCAGATAAGCGTAACAGTAGAAGGTGATTCTGTGTTTCTCATAAGAATCATTTTCTAATCACAATCTGATTTCTCTTCTTTTCTTTTTTATAAATACAAGGCCAAAGCCATCTTTTTAATTAAAAAAAGGTTAAAAACAGAAAGCAGGTTTTTAAAAAAGCACTAAAAAATGGTAATCAGAGGGTTTTCTGTTTTTATCAGCTAAGTTGAGTAAGGTTGGGCTAGTTTTAATGGTGAATGAAATAATTATCTGTTAATTTTATGGACGATATAATTAGGATTGTGTTAAGACTTTGTCCAGTTTGGATTGGATGTTCTTTGAAACAATTTTCATCTTTACAGGAACAGGTAGCTCTCATTTTAAACTTTTCCTCGTAAGATTTTTATTAATAAATTAATAGCAATTCAAACCAACACAAATGTTTAGGGTGTTTTAGGTAAAATTGACTTGATCTAGTTACCAGTGGTTTGGGGCAGTAGGTTTATGGGCACCGCCTTCACAACTGTTAAAGTAATTCAAGTAAAATTGACTCATCTGGTTACCAATAGTTTGGGGCACCAGGTTTACATCCATAATTCTGCCCATAACATTTATCTTTAATATAACCTATTTAAAAATTAAAAAACTTCATGTTAATTAGTCCCATTACTATTCAGAACACAACAAAAATATCTTTAAACAACACCACTAAATCATCAACACAATTCTCTTATTCCATCCCAAAAAGCACCTTATAAAACAGAATTCTCTTATTCCATCCCTAAAAACTTATAAAACAGCTTTAAATAGTGCTAGATAGCCACTCCCTATGCAAACATCCTAAACATAAATATATATAAAACAGAAATTCTACATTTATCCTTAGGTTTTAGGGGAATTAATGAGGGCGCACAGGAGAGTATGTTCGGGTGAGATAGTCGACGCATAATGCAAACTTCCCGAAGAACGTTCTTCAAGACGGACTCAGATTGCATCGCATCTTTCACCATCTGTCCATTTCAAACATCAAAGGCTTTAACGATTCAAATTCCTAACAATGTCATTATTTATCCCAAATTGTCTGTAAAAACTGAAGTACCTTAACAGCAACAAACTCCCCGGTTCCTTTGTCTTGGGCTTTACAAACTTGGCCATATGCTCCACCTCCCAGAAATTCGAGTATCTTGTATCTGCTTCCTACTGCCCAACAAAAAAAAAATAAATCAAAATCAGTACACTTACTGGTATTTAGAAAGACTCAAGGTCTTTTTTCAGACTGAACCAGAGGATGGTGGAAAACTGTAATCAGTTCTTAAACAAATAACTTTAATCAGTTCTTAAACAAATAAATAATGTTATGTATATATACATACCTTTCCACAACCTGCCATCGACTTCATAAAGGCCTTTCTTAGCATCCAGCTCTGTAATTTTGGATACATCTGCACCCTTAAAAAGGGCAGTTGCCATGGCTATTCCCATTGGAGAAAGATCGAACGAGATGCTACAGGTGAGATTTTGAGATTATCCAATTCAATGGCCCAGCTATCAGAAAATGATAGTTTGTATGAGAATCATATGAACGGAATGAGAGGCATGGGCAGACGTTGCGTCTTTTAGTTCGAGTTTTAAAGACGTAATTTAGGACTGGGTCGATTTGCTCTACCTGTAATTAGTAAATTGGAATTTCTTTGGTTCTTTAAAGCGTTGAATTGATATATGCATTTTTTTTCAAGTGTTGAATATATATATATATATATATATATATATATAAATTACTGATTTTGGATTATTTTTTTAAATTTAATTTTATTATATAAAATTGTTTTTTGGAAAACATAAAATTTTTTTAGAGGTCATTACAA
Source organism: Pinus taeda (assembly GCA_000404065.3). NCBI lineage: Eukaryota > Viridiplantae > Streptophyta > Pinopsida > Pinales > Pinaceae > Pinus > Pinus taeda. The sequence goes on along the minus strand of APFE030631028.1, from coordinate 29,131 downwards.
ATTTCATTCTATTTCTGTATTTCTTTGCAAACATGTTGGAAAGATACCAATTAAGAAGTGGACTATGATCATGAATTTATCAAATAGTTTCTCATTTTATTTTTTTCTTCATTTGTTTAATTATAATTAAAAAGTTCATATTTTTAAGATATCTCATTTTATTTTATTTTTTAGTTTATTTAATTATGAGTAAAGAGTTTTAAAATTTTATTATATTTGTTTCATTTATTTATTAGAAACTTTAAACTTTCTTATATTTATATAAAATATTATTATATATAAATATAAAGTTTTATTTTAAGATAAAGAAATTATTTTAATTATACAATCTGTTTGTTGCTCAAATTACTCCACTTTTGTTGTTCAAATCATTTCACTTTTGGCCTATCTAAGAATTATCTTTGTAAAGAGAATCTCTCACATCCAACTAGTTCCAGCAACTTCCTAGAAATTAGGAATAAACTTTTTTAAGTAGCAATATTTTTTTCTGCCAATAATCATAACAATCTTAATAAGATCTCACACATGACAAGTAGGAGTTACAGACGTCTACATACTATACTCACTCCCTTATCTACTAAAAAGAGCTTGTCTTAGCCTTGATGAGCTATACCTCACTAATATGTTATTTGCAACCTATGATCTACTATGAAATGAAGCACCTTCTGATTAACAAAGTCTATATGTGGTCCAACATGACATTTACAAACACATTACAAATATTACGGAATGTTGATGTCCATATAAAGAAACAACCATCCACTAGAATGCATGGGTAACTAGTTGTTGCAACCGTAAATTTACAAGGATGTCCCTTCTTGTACATTGTTCATTCATATCTTCATACATGTACTTGTACCTTTAGATCTCCCTTTATCACCATCATCATTATCTTGGGTTTTCTAAGTGTACCACTAACCATTCTCTCAATTCTTTTGGCTTACCCTCAACCATGCTCTCGATGTTCCAACATTAGACTCCCAAGGAATTAAAAAATTCTACAAGAATCTTTTTCCATATGTTCCGTGCTCTATATCTTTCATAAACTTGCATTTCTTCATCTTATAATCACATAGTTTTTACTTACCATCACCAACACATCAAGTGGTTTTGAATGACCACAAACCATCACACCAAGTGGTTTCTAGCTGAGCACAAACTTTCCTCTATCATGTGGTTTTTGGCTTACCACAAACCTACACTATAATGTGGTTTTTAAATTAGAAGGAACTACATAGGGTACCTCTCATCAATATTACATCATCATTAACCCATGCATATACAATTACTAATTTCACACATGGAGATACCAAGGTATACTCAAAACATTCTCTAGGACCAATACATCAACTCAAAAATGACAACACAGACTTTGCATACAAACATAATATGTGACTCACATTATTATATGGTCTAGTCTATTCCACAACACATAAACTTTTAACTTTGATTAAACTTTTAAACTTGATTTTCCATCATCACTTGTTCTTCATTGTTGCTATCTTCATTGTTGTCACAAGTACTATCATGCACTATTTTTTTTGCTACTTACTAGAACACAATTATGACAAACTTTTTGCTTCTCCCAACTAACAACTCATCATTGATCTCTCTATAAAAAAAATTCTATCTACGGAGAAACATGGGTGCCATCTGTTGTACTCACCAATTATCTAGGAATCATTTTCATCTACATGGTTCATCAACATGTTAAATTCTCTTTAACTTGGTTCCAACCTTCTCACTTCTAAGATTATTCTATCTCACATTCCCTCCTTTAATCAAAGGTTCAACTTCTCCAATTGCACATTAAGTTTAGATATGAGTCCACTTGTCTTCCTCGTACCTATCCAAGTGGTTGATTCCACAACTTGATGTCACATACACTCTATATATAAGAATAATACACCCTACATACTTACATCTGCTATCACATTAATCTATGTAAGTCATACTCTAACAATACCAAAATAAAAGTCATTGCTAAAACTATTATCTTTCCAAAATTATATTACTCTCTTGGATTTAACTTTAAATTATATGAAATGATGCTTATTTCAGAATATATTCTCTTCAAACCACTTCATTATTAATATGCCAAAATTATCAATATTCTTTAAGACATTTTGTATAATAATCTTCCCTTTTTTATTTTGTTTTAAATATTAACATTAAAAAAATATAATTATCATAACAATTAAAGGCATTCCTCATTAAACCCTATTTCGTGCTAAAACCAACATCAATCCATATTAAATATATATCTAACATGAGTCGAGAGAGATCCAATTTCTTCACGTGCAATTTTTTTTATGAGCCAACATTATTTAAATGTTTTGTGTAGTTATTATTATTATTTTTTTGTGGGCATGAGCAAAATTTAACTTTGATGACAATCGAACAATGTTACACATCATACTCAGCTGTAGAATGAGCTTCTCAACTCAATTAATCTCAAAGCATTATACTTAGTCATGTTCAAATTTTTACACCTAACTTTCAAACCTTCTTCAACTATGGACCCTTTCCATACATCTCTTCTTCCAACAATACCCTATGCCTCCTTTTACGTATAACAATGTAAACGTTGAAATGAAAACTATAAACTCAAAACGAGAACTCTAGCAAAAAATCCCCAAAAATCTTTAAAAACAACCTAAAAACGAAAAATGTTGATGCTGGAATACTGAAATGCTGGAAAACCTTAAAATTTTGACAATTTTTCAACCATGACATTATGGAAAATATTTATGACTAAAAAAACTTTAAAAATGAACGCTTGAATGAAAGAGTCGTTATACCAAGAGTAATTTATTCTTTAAATGCTAAAAATATGACAACTTTAAAGTCTTAGCCTAAGACAACTTGACACATTGCAAAAATATTTAAATTCAACCATCAAATTGACACACAGTGTAGGCAAACTCGACCTATTGTAATGAAACTTAAATATCAACCATGAAATTGACACATTGTGAGGTAGACTCGATCCTTTATAACAAAAACTTTAAAATTAACAATCAAATTGACACATAATGTGATCGGGTTGCTAGTCGATGATCAACACAGACCCTGTAGGAAAAATAAAATAAAACAAAATAATAAATAAATATATAAATAAATAAAAATGAAAAATCCAAAAGAAAACAAAAATTAAAATAATGAAAAAAAATACAAAAGTTAAAAAAAAATAATAAGTAAATAAAAATATGTATTAAAACATAAAAAAAAATTACAAAAAAAAAAAAATAAAACATTGAGAAAAATAAAAATAAACCATAAAAAAATAAATAAAATAATAGCAAGTAAATAATAATATATATTAGAATAAAAAAAATTAAAAACATGGAAAAAACCCAAATATAAAAAACATGACAAAAAACACAAATATAAAAAATATATACAAAAAAACCAAAAATAAATACATGAAAAGATGTTAAAAGAGCAAAATTAACATTAAAAAAAATTCGAAAAAACAAAAAAATTAAAAAAACTATAAAAAAAATACAAAAAAAATATTTAAAAACAAACCTAAATTAATTTTTTTAGAAGATTAAAAAAATAAAAAACAATTTAAATATTAAAAAAAAACATTAAAATTAAATTAAAAACATGAAAATAAACGCAAAAACATTATAATAAAAATAAAAACCACAAAAAAAAAACAACTTAAGAAAAGACATAATTTTTTCTAAAACATTAAAAAAAAATATAATTAAAAAAAAACAATATAATAAGAAAAAAAATTAAAAATTGGAGGTCCACCCATCTAGGGCTTGGTAGGGCGATTCCCGAATTGACCTTGCCAAGCCCATGGCCGACCAACCCAGTGGCCAGGCAACCCTAGGCATTGCGTGACTGATTCTTGGGCAGCTCGACGACTGACCAACCTAGTGGTTGGGCGACCTTGGGCCTTGCCTGGTTGATTCTAGGAATTGACCAAGCAAGGCACAAGGCCGCTCGACCGCTGGGTTGGTTGACTGCAGTGATGTGCAGAGCCTCCATGGCTGGCCAACCCAGTGACCGCACGACTTTGGGCCTTGTCTGGACGATTCTGAGAATCAACCTACCAAACCTTGGGAGGGTGAGCCTCCAATTTTTTTTTTTTTGAATTATGTTTAAATTTTTTTTGTTTAATTATGTTTTTTTTAATGGTATATATGTGTGTGTGTGTGTGTGTGTGTGTGTTTTAATTTAATTTTATTGTTAATGTATTTTTTTGGTTTGTTTAATCTTCTATTTTTTTATTTATTATTTATTATTTATTTTTTGTTTCTAAATATTTTTTTTTTTTGTATTTTTATTTAATTTTTGTTATAATTTTTAAAAGTTTTGTTTTTACATTTTTTTATTTTTTTTATTACGTCTTTTTTATATATTTTTTATATTTGTTTGTTTTTTTTTAATATATATATTGCAAAAAAATTTAAAAATTCCATTATAAAAAAACATTGCAAGGAAAAAAACGTATGTTTGGAAAACCCTTAAAAAACTAACATCCTATGATAAAAACAAGAAGAGAAATAAGACAAGTTGGAAAATTGTTAAATAATCAACATTTAAAAAGCAATTGTGCATAGTTAGACATAAGAAATGTGTCAAAAATGTCTTTAAAAAAATTTGTTGATGTTTTTCAAAATCAGCATGAAAATCACCAACATTTAACACTTAATACATTAGAAAATTTAAAGCGTAAAAAATAAGTCCTCTTAAAAAAGGGGTTGATTTTGCATCAACACGTTTCAAAATCAGCATGAAAATCACTAACATTTAAAAAAAAAGGTTTATACTTTATACATAAGAAAATTTGAAGTGTCAAAAATTTGTTACAAAAAAATGTGTATTTTGAATGAGCACTTTTCAAAATCGAATGATTTTTTTGCTACCTCAAAAAAATGGGTAATTGTATCAGCTCCCGTTTCAAACTTTACATTGTTTTATAGATTTGAAAATAAAATTGTTATTTCTCTGTCCCCCCCTCCTGTTTTTTCATAATTAAAGAATTTTCAATTATGTAATTATTCTTTGTCTATAAGAATACTTTGTTTGTTTTCAAATGATCTATATTTCATTGTAATAATATATGTTGTTTAATTCAACATTTTGTTTAAATTGATATAGGTTTTAAATTGTGCTTAATATCAACATAGATCCATCTTAACTCCATACAACAACAAACAAAGACCTAATATTCTCACATAATCTCATAATTGCACAGAGGAGAACAATGGATTGACAAATAATAAAGGGAAATGAACAACAATGTATAACATGTGCCCATTCTAGGGAGGCAAATATGAATGATCAAGGGAAATCACATTGCCTTAACTTGCCTCTTTGTGTGAAAGGAACTTTGAAGGTTGCAGGACCCTTTTGTAGCTGTGTGCTTATAGCCTTTGTTTGGTTCTTAGAGGTGTAGATTGGTGGCTAAAAAATAGAGCTACAAGTGAAGGCTTTGGTTATTCTACAATGCCACTAGGGGATCTTCTCTCGAATCTTAGAATGCTTCAGTGGATTAGCCACAGAAATGGCATGAAAAATTCCCTATACGCCTCTAATTTAGCACTCCAGAGGAAGTGGGTTTAAGGAGGGCAGTGTGGAGTGCATTGCAGAAGCTGAGATTACAATGAAACTTAAGATTGTGTATTTACGACCTGATTTGTGTGAATGACACAGGTAGAGGATTGTGTAATCACAACCAGATCTGTGTGAACATCACAAGCAGAGGATCGATATTCATCATATTTCACTATTTAGGGTTTTTGAAACATTTAATTGGCTGAATTGTTTAAATATGGAATAGTGGATTTGAGAATACATGTAACTATGATTTTGGGGAAATTTTAAAATTCCTTGTTTTAAGCACCAAAGAACTGAATAAGCTAGAAATGCATTCAAACATGACAACAGGACAAGAAATTTCAGAACCCGTGGAAACAAATAATATAGGACAAGTGAAAATTGCCTCATCCACCAAAGATGGGAAGTGGGTTTGGGTTGGTGCTAAACAATATTGGGGCATTTTAAAATGAAGACTAGCTCATCTAAAATGAGAGTAGACAAGGAAAAAACAGTCTCAAAGGGAAAGTACTTGAGCCCTTCACAATAAGCACTCAAACAAGTCCCCTCTACAAGCATGTGGCAACAAGAAGTCCAAAGGAAAACTCATTAATAATTCTGCCTTCTATAGTCCCACATCCACACCTCTCACTTGGTCATCTAATCTTTATGTGAAAGAAAATATAAATGAAAAACAAAGGTTGGAGGTTTTTGAAGCTAAACAACAGGAAAGAGATCATAAAATTCATATAATAAAAACTGAGAACAAGACTTTAGCAGAAAGAAATAAAGTTTTGAAAGAACAAGTGGCATTCCTACAAGAAGCTCCCCTGATAGGGAAGGCATAATGGCAACGCATGAAGGTAGATGTGCAAAACATAAAGAAATCTGTAGTGGAAAGTACAAAGGTGGTGAATACGAAACCATCTTAGGATAAAGGGAAAGTGGTTGCCCAAATAAATAACCATGAAGAGAAAGCAAGAGAGAAAGGAAAGGAGATTCCACAAAAGTTTCCAAAACTTGGGCTCAAGTTATTAGCAATCCTGATAATAAGGAAGGAGAAACAAACATTCGGGTTGACAACATGCAAGATAGAGAAAGAAAGGAAAGACAAAATAAAGGAGCAAACATAATTATTAATTGGGTGAAAGACTATGGGAAAAAGAATGTACTCTTGACCTTGTAAGGGACTTCTTGAAAGATAGTTGCTATGGCAAGGACAAATAGGGTAAGAATGGAGGGTGGGTAAGTTTAACGGTGAGTGAGCCAGGCCCATAAAAGTAATCATTCCTAGCTCACATGATAAATATATCATTCTAAGCAAGAAGCATCTCTTGTGGGGTTCTTACTTTTTTTAAGAAGAAGATTTAATTGTAAGACAATAGGAGGAAAGGAGGGAGGAAATGTTAAAGGTTAGGGAAGCAAGAGATCAAGGCAAGAGAGCATAGATTTATAAAGTTAAAGTTGTGATAACACGATTTGGACCTCCTTCCAAAACACAACAACAATATGGTAATAAAGAAGAGGCAAAAAACTCTTCAACAGGCAATTAGAAAGTAAGGTCAGGATGGGAAATTAGGGAAAAGACTTAATTGTGAGTCTTGCATGTCAAATAAATAGTAATCAAGTCATACCCAGGTTTCCTTAATATTAGTTTATTGGAATTGTAGAGGTTACCCATGGAGACGAGGACCTGGTTTAGGGCCTATTGCGAAAGATAGAGACATAATTTTCCTCATAGAAACACAGGAGCATGAATGGTGCAAGCCACCTTTGTTTGAAGGATACTAGAAGATGGCAGTGTGGAATAAGGCAACAAGGAATGGAAAAGTACACGAGGGTATCATGGTATTAGTGAGGGAAAAAGAAGGTCATCTCATTCATTTAGAAAAAGAAGAATCAAATAAACAATTCATTGGTTTAAAATATCAGAAAATGGAAATCACATCAGAATTGCAGCATGCTATTTTGCGCTGCAAGTTTCAAATTTCTACAAAAGTAGAGGGTTTGACCACAAAGATCCCGTTGTAGCCTTAAAAGCAGATATTGCAACATATTTTCAGCTAGGTGAAATCCTTATAGTGGGTGATTTCGACGCTAGGACTGCAAGCGAGAAAGCTAACATTCTTTGTTGTAAAGAAGACTGCGACCATATTTGGCTTATAGAAGAGAGTAAGCATCAGTGTGAAAGAATTTCAGAGGACAAGGGCTACAATATTTTTGGTGAACAATTTCTTAATCTATGTGGGGCCTTTGATTTAGTCATTTGTAATTTCTTGACTAGATGGGAAAAGTCTGGTAATTTCACTTACGATACTTACAATGGAGCAAGTGTAGTAGATTATGTAATTTGCTCGCATGGTTTGTGTGAGAAAATGGAGGAAGTTTTGATTGGAAATCAGATTTGAGACTTAAAATTAGATCACAAGCAAGTTTATTTAAGTTTCTCTTGGACTAGAAATAAAAAATTAGAGTAAAAAATTAAGTGTGTTCAACATAATCTTCCAAAGGACAAAATTCTTTTGACTCCAGAAAATTGTAATACCTTCAAAATGACGCTAGGGAGGCTCTTTGAGAAGGAGAAAATCCCAATTCACAGCCTTCATAGTCACAAATTAACACATTTAATTCAAAGCACACTTGTAGAGTGTTGAAAATTGCAAGAAGAAATGTTAAAAATAGCATCAAGAAAATCCTAATTTAATTTGTCCTTGAATTTGTAATGTCCCTTAATAATAAATAATAAATAATAAAATAATAAGTAATAAATAATAATAATATAATAATAATAATAATAATAAATTAAAATAATATAATATAATATAATATAATATTAAAAATACAATAAAATCAATAATAAATAAAAATAGTAATAAAAATAATAAATAACAATACTGATGATGATGATGATGATAGTGGTTAACGTCCACTGAGACCAAATTGGTCTATCGAACCTATAATTTTCTTAGTTTTTAATTGTCTAGCTCCTCGTCTTTCTTGGCGAGATTGGTGTTGTAGCTTTCTTTTCTTTCTCTATGGTCTTCCAACTTCCTTTATCTTGCATCTCCTTCATATCTTTTGGTTCTTGAGACATTGGTGTCTTAGCTTCACAATCTATTGTGTTCGTCCTTTTGAAGATAGTCGGAAAAGAAGTTTGGTCTAGGAGATCTGCTTTGCTGTTAAATGAAGATTTATTTTGTGCGGTATTCGAATTCTCATAACTGTTGATGCTTGAGGGGTTATCGAGTTCACTTTTTTGTTATTGGGCGGGGCTTTCTCCCTGCTTGTCTTGAGAGTTATTTCTTTCTTGCCCGATTTCTTGTGATTCAGGGTTTTCTCTAGAGTATTCTTCTTTGATGACAGTGTAGTGTTCTTTTTGTGCTCATTCCCACCATGTAGATCTATGGTGTTTTTTTCTAACAAAATTTTTCTACTAGATGGCCTGTCTCAAAGCAGGATCGACACCTGAAGAGGACACTTTCATAATTGAGTTTTTGGTTCCACACATAGCCTTTACTTGTTAGGTTTATTTCAGCTGGGAATCGGGTGCTGAAGTCCATTTCCACACAAATGCGTGCATAGGTGGTTCTGGCATATTCCTCCGTTTCTGGGCACTTGCAGTAAAATTTCCCAATTGCATTTCCAATGGCTTTTAGTGAGGAGAGATTCCAGAGCTACAAGGGTAGGTTTGGCAATCTCACCCAAACTGGTGCTAAGGTTATGATTGCTGTTGAGGGATCGAATGATGGGTTCCATGGCTTCATGAATAGGCCTAAGTTTTCCCAAAACCAAGGGCTGAAATCTAGAATACATTATCTGCTTTTAGGATTTTCAAAATCTACTATAAAGAAACCACTAACACAGGGGTAGATATTAATTTCATCAGAAATGACAAGATTCCATACCTTTGAGATCCAATTGTGGAGAGTTGTCAATGGCGGCCAAAAACCATTGAACCAGCAGATTAGGGCACTTTCAGAAAACTTCAAAGCCTCATCAAGTGAGGCTTGGACCACCTGGATAGTGGGATTTGGGGCTTCACTGATGATATGGGCAGGAGCTTGCCCTCTAGAAGCGGACGAAACTGAGCTAGAAGCTATTTTCGCGAAGCTGGGAACCATATTTTACTTGCCCGTAGAACCCAGCCATAGAGAAATAAGGCAGAAGATTAGATGTAGATCTAGCCGCAGAAGATTGAATAGGTGGTTCGTCTATGAAATTGGTTGTTCCCTTTGATAACCCCATAGTGTGAGACATCGGAGAGTGCCAAAACACAATGTGGGAGTTGAGACCCAGCTGCAGAGAAATAAGGCAGAAGATTAGATCTAGATCTAGATCTAGCCACATAAGATTATATCTAGAACCTAGCCACAGAGTCTTAGTAAGCCTTTTAATCTGCCAGAAACCAAATATCCTTAGAAGCTCTGGCCACTATTATTAGGAGGTGAAGCCAGTAGAGGAGACTACGCCCCTGCGAGTGGCCTCCTCTTCATCCAAAAACAAGTCATGGGAGGCACACAATGCTTCGTGGAAATGATCGCAAACCTCACCGCAATAATGTTCAAGATCGTTCTCGTAACCCTTGTCAGCAAGAGCGCCAGGGCCATGACCACAGTCAGCCTCGCCAACACAGCCCCGTCACCGAAGCTCTAGTTGAAAACCATGAGTGGCTCGCTCTGGAAGAAGTACAACACATACTAGGCGATGGCTATGGCGAGGATCACAAGCAAAGAGAGGGGTTCACCCAAGAGGCTGCAGAGTGCGAGTGCCAGAAGGACCTTAAAGGTTGCAGAGTGAAATAAAACAAGAAAGCAATAAAAATCAGTAAAGCTATCAAAAAGTAAAAACAAAAGAAATAAAACAAGAAAGCAATAAAGTTGAATGTGGACATATGGAATGTGTGCATGTGGTTCCCCCTCCAATGTTTGCTCTATTTAATAGATGATGAGGAAGATGAGAGGCATTCCATCATTCCATGATTTCATCATCCATTCTCTTGGGAGAATAGTGTTATAAGGCAAAGATACCTTGGAAGTAGTACGTTGATTGAGGGCTCAAGGGTGGCTAGTTGTAGCAAGATTTTGTGCAATTGAACCTACAGTTGGGTGGAGAATCATGCCCAAGACTTTGTTGCAGGTAGCAGAGTTCCACTAGTGTTCAACTAGCGTTCCACAGGTAAGTTGTCTCTCTTTACTCATATTTTAGTAATTTAATGTTAACTAGTTGATAAATTGCTTGTTGATTATAAATCGCTTGATTAATCTAATTAATTATGTGTTGTTATTTCAAGGCTGTTACGTATGGTATCAAAGGAGGTTCAAACCCTTAAGACCTATGTGTATTTAAATATTGAATTACCTATAGTTAATTTAATTTTCTATTTGTTCAATTTCTCCATATAACTTGTTTTAGAAAAAAGTTGCACTCTAACAAAAAAAAAATCATCATAAGGCAAAATCAATTTTTTTTTTTGAGTAAGGCAGCTAGGGTTTGAAAATAAAATAAAAAATTTATGGAGGCTTTTATACATTACATTTTGGCAAACAATTTAACAAGTAGATCTAGAAAGGTCGTAAGCCCTTTATGGTTCGAATTTTACTGTTTATTTTCCTTCAAATTTGTCATAGTCGCGGGGTTTGAAGACTTTTTTTTTTAGGGAGGGGTGCTAATTTTGTGTTACAGAAAATAAACCCGAATTCATTTAAAGATTTCTTGAAATATTTTTATTGTTCAGGCTTTGGGACCATCACTTTGAGGAAGTCGTGCGCCTTTTCGATTTCCAAACCCTCACTGTATTTTCTGACCTCTTTGAAATTATTTTCTAGATATTAAAGCTTCACAAATATTTTATCTAAGATTTCTATCTAATTGATTTATTTTTCCGACCTTGAAAGTATCCACTTAGGTTCTCAAATGAGGGCCTAAAATTTATTTACAGACTTTATATATTGCACAAGGGTTGTCTCATAATTTGAATCAATTCGATGTAGGGAAATTATTTGAAGAGTCTGCAGGCCTATCTTCACTATCATTTAAATCCCGTGTTAATCGTTAATCATTAATATTTACAAGTGTTAGGGCAATTTCTTTTTCTTGGCAATATTTTTTCTTATATGTTCTAACCTTTGTCTTGTAGTGAAATCACTCAGAGTTTGAATTGTCCTTTGACCCTTGCACTATTTTTTTTTTCGTCTTGCAACCTCGGTCATCCTGGAAGGTACATTTGTAATACATCTGAGGATGATCATCTTCGAGAATCTCTCTTTGGGCATATTTGCGCCATGTGTAGCCGTCCTCTGGTGGTATATCGTTTCCTGCTTCGGAACTATTCGCAAGGACATTTCTAGTTGATGTGAGTGTGTATTTCCTTTTTCTTTTTCTAGATATCGCTTGCTCCTTATCCCTACTAAAGCATTCATTCTCCCAAGAGTCTGCAAATTCGTGATAATTTTGTTTGCCTATACCAATCCAATTTCTGGAAATAGACCCTTCAATCATGTTGCTAGGTGAACTATAATCCATTGGGGATGGAATTCGAGACCGAGGACAAGGGGATCTAATTGGAGACTGAGAACAAGAGTCTCTGTTATCATTAACATATTTCTGAGAACGCCCCGCTTCAATGCCTCCAAAATGATGGCTCTCCAGAGGATTTTCAGTCCCTTCGAAATTGGATGCACTAAAATTTAGATAGATAATTCCCCTGGTGCTACTAAAGGTGATCACGATCTTGTCCAAGTAATCGCACATAAAGTTTGTGAAATCAGGGCCTTGGGCAAAATTGAGTTTGGTTTCAAAACTTTTCTAGAATATTAAGTTCATTTTCTGTATGAACCAGACATTATAATTTTACCAGAATCATATATTCCTCTTAAGAATACTTCTGCACAGTGCCTCTGGGTTCTGTGTAGTGGGAAAATTATCATTTTTCAACCTGGATTCCTCTATGTCTAGCTTTGCTGCCAAGAACCTTTGCCTGACATTCCCAAGAACAACCCCATATTCATTTTTAATTGATGATTCACTATCATTATAGGCATAGCAAGATGAAGGATGTCTTTTGATTTTCTTGGATATCGTTTCTTTGCCTACCCTTGTTATGGAAACCACTTTTCCATCAACAGACTCATCTACTTTCTCTATAATAAAAGCTTTCAAAATGGAGTTTGAATCGATGAGCTGAGTTAGTTCATTGAGACAAAATTTCAGTCATATCTGGTCAAAATCACCAAGATGTAATGAGTTTGATGGTTTGACCAAGATTCTCCAGTAATGATTGGATTTAACTACTTAAAAGATGTTTTCGGCCTTTCCTGGTTTTCAAATATCAAATTAAAATCTTCATTTAATGAGCAACACGAAACCGTATAACCATGCCTTATTGCAACCAACGCGAACATCACACAATAACCATTTTTATGCTTTCTTTTATTTGTAAATGACTGCGTTAATGAACTCAGCCTGGAAACTTTCAATGCATTTATTTACCTATAGTAAATTGTGTACGTAGTGTTCCAAATTTTAATATTATAAAATCACATCATAGATAGCCATGACTGCATTTTGATTTCTTGTGTAGAAAAATAATATCCAAGCAGTGCAGATGTTAATAATAAAACTGGAGACATTGTTTTGATTTTTAATATCATGAATCTTTGATCTCAGTAAGATTATAAAAATAAATTTGGCATGGTTAATACATATCTGGTTAAAAATTCACTGCATAATTATCACAACAATAATCTAAGTATCTTAGCTCTTATTTTATGCTTCTTCAGTGATGAATCTTGATATTGAGTGACTGATACTATTATTACAGTGTTTGGTTGCATTATTCTAGTGGTTTTTTTTTTAGCGTACAAGGTCTCTACATCAACCTTCTTTTCTTTTTTACAGTTCATCAACTTTCTTTCTCATCACATTTTGATAATTGATCTGGCTTTGGTGGACTGATATACTTGTTAAACTAGCTACAACCAGCTTATTTCTTTAGAATCATTACAAAAGTCTGATATTAAATTATGGAAGTGAGACCTAAAATTCCAGGGGTATCACCATTTGTTTTGGAGGATCAACTGTAAGTGTTTGGCTATCATTGCATGCAAATGTGGGTGACTTGATTTCACTCTTAGAAATTTGAGAAATTTTTTCAGAAGTCTTCTATAGGTCTGATCTTGACATTATAGTGATATATTATGTTTGCATTTGGCACGAAGCTTGATCTAGATCATTAGTACTCCTTATCTTGCATTTAGTGATCATTTGAGAAGTGATTTGGTGGACTGATTGGATCATCTAGTGACTCACATAACATTGCAGTTTTGTTTTAATTAGTTATTGAATTTTGGTATCTAAGGACTGATATATTCTTGGTAATAAGCTACAACAATTAGATTTCTTGATAGCAGAATAACGTTGGTATAACTTAAAATTTGGTGCATTTATTAGTTCCTCATTGGTTTTCTCATGCATTATTGTGCCATTTTATAGACAACATATTATTATTTGCATTAGTATTGAAGAGCCTCCTTTCTTATTTCTTCTCTAGTTTGGATATCGGCCTTTTCCTCTATGGTTTTATGCTCTCATTAGAATCTCATTGCATGGTAAAACCACTGATAGAAATCTCATTTTCTTGAGTTATTTGTGCTTGCATACTCTTACCATTTTCTAAATGCTGTTTCATAAAATGAACAGTGCTATAATCAACTACAATAGTTAAAGGTGTGACAGTGCTTCACTAATCTAAAAGTTTATTAATTCAAGGTGTTGCTCACATAACTCTCTGTGGACAGCTTGTTTATCTCTAGCTACTTGTGCTTGTACACTTTATATTCCATTACAACCATACAACAAAGTGAAATTCTAAATGAGTTACATGATTAATGCTATATAGTTTTGTTGTGACTCATTGATTCATTGGAAGGGGTTTTTTTGTAATCTTGCATTGCAAATGTTACTTTCACAAATTGGATAACAGGTTATTCAATACTCTTGATCTACATTGTCTCATTAGAGCAACTTCATTGCATTTCAATCTTGCATTTTCTGGTTGAATAATTGGTTTAATATTGAGGGCAAAGTCTTCTTTAGAGCAAGCATCCCTGTTTCTCAAGTTATTTATATGAGAGTTTAGGAACAGTGTAGAGTATGTAAATCACAAGCATGAAACATATATTGTGCCCAGAAATGGTTCAGCCCCAAAAATACTCATTTATATCAGTCATAGTCAAAAGATACCCACTTAGAATATCTTAGAAATTTCCACAAAGAAATCTGAGTTTACTTGTTGGTTCACTGTGGTATTATAACAATTGGTAGACAGTATATTGTAGGTGTTTCTCTTCCAAATTGTGATTAAAATAACATGCACAGTACTAAGCATACATAAAAGAGATATTCGAGAACAACTGATATACACCTTGCATTAAATTTAAAAGCGCACACACCACTGAAAGTATGCAGTCCAACAATAGTATGATTTCTGAGGTTTGAAATGATGATTTCTTATCAAATTTATCAAAATTTCCATTGATGGATTGCTTACTTAGCTAAGACAGATAATTTTATGGAGCATCTAAAAGCATGCTTTATTGTTTAAACTTTATGATACATCTAAATCGTACACTATGATTTGAGTTTAGTTTAATGTTGAGTATAATGTTGCATGAGGTTTCGTGATTCAAGGTTAATTGCATATATTGGATAAAGTTGTCTAAGGATATATGGAAAGGAGAAACTTGCAAATTTTCTAATGATGATAACTAATGATAGCTCATGTGATTATGGCCAGCGTGGATCAGATGAGTTGTGCATGACAACATCTATAATAGTTTTTCCCTCTAATGGGAGAGCCACATTGTAAAGTTTTCCATAGGTGAATAACTATCAATTATGGATAACAAGATGTATGATCAGGCAATTTTATTATGTTGATGTCTTAAAATAGGAAATGATAAGCGGATTACATTTGGTAGCCATCTTAATGAATTTATTTATAGGGTATTACCTAACTTGGGGAATAGTAACAACATTTCCAAAGTGTATCAATGCTATGTTTTTAAGAGAGGAAGAAAAGAAACCAAAATGATTGGAGGTGAGAAATTAAAGTCAATTTAATAAAATAGAATGAAGTGAAGACATTTCCATTTTTTTTTAAGCTAGTAGACATGGAATATTAGGAAATTAAGACTAGGAAAACAATAAAAATATATGTATGACTATCGGGTAGGAGGAAATGAAGGGATGTTCTATCAAGAATAAAGTTCTTTTAAGGGTATTGATGATTGGACTGAGAATCATGATTGGTAATGGTCATAGTGATGATCTACATAGTTTAATAGTTGAAGTACAGAAGGAATGTTGCTAGAAATTTTCTAAGGATACCTTGAGAGGGATTGTGTACATATTGACAAAAGAAGTGAGAGCCAATTAATAGAGGTTGTACTTGATTGATTTGCACCCATTATTTCATGAGTAGGACTTCACATAGAGAAACTTATCAAGTTTTGTTCCCATAGCGTTAAAAGAGGTTGTTTCCACAGAACACCACACATTTAACTTTTTCATGGACAATGATGATAGTATTGTTTCCAACTGTTTCAAAATCTAAAATAAAGATGCTATTTAATGAGCAAGAATCTCTTGTCCAGCTTGAAGAAGGGTGAATTTACAATAAAGCAATCAAATGGTATTGAGATAGGAACTTGATGAGATAAGAAAATATTTTTTGTGGATGAAAATGATAATTGTTAAGTGATGTATGTATAAGTCAACATGGATCAACAAACCCTCATGTAAGTAAATTAAGCATGATATAAAATTAAATCATGATGACCTAGTGTTTATATGCAATTTCATATAGCGGTATTGGAATCAGTAAGCCAAAGGGTAAATGAATGTAAAACCAAGGGACTTTAAGTTTGAGATAGATGATTTAAATAATGATTATATAACTAGTAATATCTTAACAATGAATTTCACCAGAATTTCCTTGGGGAAGGAAGAATATATGACGAGAGATTAAGACTCAAGATGATGAGGTTCATGTGAAATTTAATGGTGTAAATGATCAACTTCCTAGTTGAAAGAAGTGGAAATGATTATTGAAAAGTAATTGACAACTTGATGAAAACATGACACTAATAAGATTGGTAAGATAACCTAGATCCTAGGGATACATTGAATAATATTATTTCATAGTTGGTATTCAATGTTTGTACAAGTAAATGAAATTGATTTTTTTTGATGAATCATGATAAGAATTCTTATAGAGTATTATTCTATATTTGATAAGTATTGAGATGTTTCTCATATTGACGATGTTTCATGATATGATGGTATGAGGGTGATCATGCCCATGTGGTTCATATTTATATAGTTGTTACAATAGTGATGATGTATACTTATGATGATTATGATATGCATAGGCATTATGATGTTATGTCGAGGTATATTGACATATTAATTTACTATGTGATGATAGGTATTTAATGTTGAATACTCACGATGGATATGATATACATAACGTGGCATATGAATTATGATGCTATAATATGAGGTTTATTGACATGTGGTTCAATTATTATGTGGAGTCATGATATATCTTTGATGCAAATATGTTGATGTTATAACTTATGATGGTATTTCATGAGGTGAAGCATGTAGTAGTTGCATACAAATTTATGACATGCATGAGCATGCAGTTCGTTACTTTGCGATTAATAATGATGAATGTTCTCATGATGACATGCAAGACTTGGCATGTGGATTATTTTGTATGATATTATGATAGTATAGCTAATGCATTTTGTTGCATGTTGAGGTGTGATGATTGACAGGACTCCACGAATGGGTCATGAGGGCCGATTTATTTGATGATCTCGTGTGAGCCCATACGCACGATGGAGAATAAGTAACACCATATGGGTTGGGGACAAACTCAATTAACACTACATATGCCAATGTTTCCTTTGTCTTGTGTAGCTCTTGATGGATAGCCCTTGAAGGGCTATGGGACCATCTTGAGGAGGCCAAGTGCCTGATGTTCTAGGCTAGGTGCTTGTTATTGGATTGGGATGCCAGAGTCTAGTGGGGGTGTAAGGACTTTGATGCCTAGGGCTATGCGGCTTAGTAGTTGTGAAGGGAGTGGGCCAGCATTGCGAGATGCTCGGAGTCATTAAGTACCATATCGGATGCCTGCCTTGGGGCAGATGAGGTCTGAGTCTGGTGCAAGCCTTGGGGCCAACCTTGGACTAGGATATAGACCGGGGAGGCTTATGCTTGGTTCCGAAAGTGGGAAAAAGGACAGAGATTCCCTGAGATTTCCTGGGTGTTGTGAAAACTTTCGATGCCTGCTGGTTATACTGGTTCAGCAGAGGGTGTCGGGCGAACATGAAGTAATAAATAACAAAATAAAATGTTAAATAATTCAACTTAATAATAAATAATAAATAATAAATAATTCAACTTAACTTTGGGACGAAGTTCTTTAAAGTGGGAGAGTATGT